>JARHVA010003255.1:252500-380000 GCA_037957365.1 Torreya grandis
GGAATCATTATAACATTTATAGGAACAATAAAATGACATATACTAATAACATTCAATGAAAATTAAATAAATGATGATGATTCAAATAGACATGCTCTTTTTATATCGGCATATATAATAAAAACCCATAAATATTTCTATGATTGACACTAGATCAAATGAAAACATAGGAACAATGGTAGTCATTCATAATCTTGGGTACACATGAAAAATATCTACAAGATACTTCAAAGGTAGTTAAAACATTCAATAGGCATACCCATAACACTTTATGAAATATAGTTTTACTTTTCCAAATGGGTTTAGAAATAATATCTACTACAATTTTAGTCTTAGTAAGCACAAAGGTCTTAAACATGTTATTAGGATGTCCTTAGATACACATTTTTTAAGAATTACCATCTATAGTGCCTATATGTCTCAAATACATACATTACAATCAAGTTTTTAGAGTTTAAGGAATACCATAGGAGTGCCATCTACAACTATTAATATTTCATCCTCCTCCACCACCACAAAATAGTTGGTTGTAGAAACATTTTAATAACACTAAAAAATTACAATAAGGGAATCCACTCCAAAGAAAAATATAAATATAATTAGTTCACCCATTAAAAATTATCACGAATAATCAATTATTAGACACACACACACACACACACACACACACACACACACACACACACACACACACACACACACACACACACACACACACACACACACACACACACCGCGCGCACGCGTGCACACTTTTTAAGCCTTCACTATCAACAAAACTCCATATAGAGCTGATTCTTCATGCACTTAGATATTCTATACAATTGAAAGAAACTTTAGAAAATAAGAAAAAGGGGCTAGTGTATAAAGGATACGCTGGACACACTTCACACCCCATGTGTTGGCATGTTTCCTACATACCAATACTTTGAGGATGGATCAAGCTAATGTAGTTTTCCCATTGAAGTGCTTGGTGCAATTGTGTATGAAAATGTAACTAAATGTAAAACTAGGTGTACTTTAGATGGATAGGGACTAGTGCAAGGGTTTAAATAGGCATGAAATAATATTACAAGGCTGTATTAGAGAATATGGAAAAGTTCTTGAGTGTAATTTCTTATATTCTTGATTCTCTCTTATAAATGAGTGTTAACCTTTTTAAATAAGATTTGAATGGTTTTATATAAGAAACTATTTATCATGGGTCAAATGTATTCACATTGGGATAACAAGGAAAAGGATAAGGATCAAAATAATCCAACCATTGGAGCTCAAAATGAACTTGGATAATAACATCAAAAGTGGGACACCCTATATTTCAATGTTATAGTCCAATTTGGGCACTATTATCCATAGGTTATGGGACCTAGGGGGTGGATTTATCACGGGGAAATTAATTTGGGTCATTTGGGGTTAAATTAGGAAGGCCAAAAATGTATGGAGATCAATGAAAAAGAGCCTAAGATGGTGAAGAGAGAAAGCAAGAGAGACCTATGGGTTGGGTGTCATTAGTGATGCTCAAGTAACCAAAGTTTGCATTTTATATGACTACATTTCCCCCCTTTTATTCTAGTGATGTAGCAAAGTGAAATACTAGGATAAAGGAAAGAATAAAAAGTGTACTTGAACTTACCTACAAAGGTGAATCCCATGAAGCTTATGTGATGCTAAGTAATGTTGGATAGTATACAGAGAACACATTGTGCAAGTGTGAATCTATGAAATGAAATAAAGAGTAGATTAGTTCTTATTATATGTGATATAAAACAAGAACATACAAAATCTGAGTAAAAAGAAAATGAATAGAAAGGAATGAATACACCTCATTAGGTATGTGAACCAACACAAAACCTATTGTGATCTTGAGTAGGTGAATAATGTTGGATTGTGCTAGATGATGCTTTACCAAAAGTTATATCATGAACAGAGCTAAGTGCTCAATTCCCTAGAAAGTGGCTCAAGAATGAAAAGGTAAGCCCTTTGGCTCCATCATCACCTACTAAGCAAAGCTAATGAATCATTCATGTGTCAATTGATGTTTATATTATGTTTCCAATCCCTCTGAATAGGTGGCTCAAGAATACAAAGGCTAGCTAGACCTTTCACTCCATCATTGTGCCATTAAGTGAAGCTATGAAGTGATACCAGTATAGAAATAAATTTCATATGAGATGGATCTTGGAACCCATAGATGCTCTAAAATTATGATAATGTGGTATGGAAGCCAAATGTATTCTAGAAAATAGGCCACTCATATATTTTGAGAGATGGAGGTTAGGCTTATATGAAAGCCACTTTGAAACTAATTCAATGTGCTTGTGTACAAACTAACTCAGGAACTTAAACTTGTATGGAAGTTCAACTTGATAAATTATGTCAACCAACTAAAGATGGAGTAAGTCATGCAACTATTGATAATGCTTGGGTAATAAAATAAACTTGAAAATAAAGAAGACTAATATGTTGTGCATATTGCCCCCAATCACTACTGTCTAGAACATGGATTTTGATCTTTAAGTTATGCCAACTACCTAATATAAAATTAAAAGTGAGAGTCATCATGCTGTGCATGATACATTCATAATATCATGCATGATACCCCTCCTCTATCTAGATTTATTAAGAAAAATATACTAAAACTATTGATTTTGACTGATCTGGATGTGGAAAAATTATGGCTGAGCTAAAATTTTTGCATGTTATTAGAAAGCCTAGGTATTTTTCTTCCTAGATAAGAGTGAAAAAATGAGGACATCCTTATGTTTGGTTCTATTATCCATTTCTAGCATTATTATCTTGTTTTGAATTAGCTATTGATCTAAAATCATCACTATTTTAATGTTCTTTTTTAACTAGTTTGACCTTTGGATTCTAAACTGGGTGATCTGAATGCTACTATTTTGACTGTTAAGAGATTTGATCTCTATGAAAAAATCCTATTTATTTCCCCCTCTTCTGAGGGTAGGAATGATTGAACCTACAATGAATACCCTTAGAAAAAAAGAGTCCTAAAAGTGTGTTATGCTACACAGATAGATGATATAGCAATGAAATTTGACAAGATATCTCTAGATATAGCAATGTTTGTATTAAGAGATTGTTAGATCAATAAGGGTATGCCTAAATAGATATAATAATTTAAAATCATGTGCAACATACTAAACTAGAACTGGAGATGTTAGATGTTCGTTATTAGTTTTTAGGGAGGGTTGGATCAAGAAATAAACATACAAATCAAGAAGTGAAAGATAATAAGTATACAAGGATGGCAAAGGGGCCATGTAAACAAGGGACATGGGCATATTTCACTCAAACTAGAAAGCAAGCATAGAAGGCATGTTCAAATGCCACATACACATACCATAAAAATAAGCAAAGATTGGCATGAGGGACATAATAACATAGAAGATTAAAATAAAGGGACATTGGAAAATGTCCAAAGATATACACACATGAATAGAAACAAAGGACATTGGCAAATGTCTTCAGGCACACATAAGAAACAAAAATGGAACTAGAAATGCAAACACATCTAGATATGCAAAACAAGAAAGGAAAGTATGTAAACTAGAAAGGTAGAATCACATCTAACTAATAAAATCAAGAGTGAAAGTATACAAGACATGTTTAGTACAAGAATAGGTATATGCTAAGAGATACATAAGTGCTATATACTAATAAAATGTTGATATAATAATCTATGTAATGTAGTAAGTAATGTACATCAGTATGATAACTCAGACTGTGTAGTGTAGGATTGACATAACATGGATGGTTTTGTCATGTAGAAGATGCCCCCAATTGGTATGCATATCGATGTGTGTCTTGAATGTATAAGTAAGAATTCCCCCTCAATGGGTAGACTGAACCAATCAAAGATCTAGAAATCACTACACACACTCAAAAGAGATCAAGTGAACCATGGTAATGTAGATAAATTAACATACAATATCATGAAATAATGAATGTAAGTCATAGCATGATAGTAGTAATTTAAATCATGGATGATGCATACAATTGAAATGTTTTTTGGTATTTTTGAATTTTATATTTTTTTTGGAAATATTTAAACTATGTACAATTGAGTAGGAGACATTATATACAAGTAGGCTGGGATAAAATGATACTAATTGATGATTATCATGGGAGACTCCCTATCATGGTGTTTTATATCAAGGAGTGGAATCATGCATGAATGTGAAGCATGATGAAAATGTTGTGACTATGGCTTTAAAAGTTGTATATGTTGTAGATGCTTTAAAATCTCTAAATTCAAAACCAACTATGGGGTCCCACTGTAATTATAGGAAGTGGATGTAGCTATAGGGATCTTAGTGACCCATCTAGAAGTAGGAAATGATCTTTAAACATGTTTTTTATGTGTATACTAATGTGATATTAATGAAACTACTCTGGATGTGAAGACTATAGTTGGAAGTTGTCTAGAATCCTAAATTTATGGAGGTGCATGAACACTCTATACTAGTGATGGACTTGGTAATTATGTCTAAATTTGTACTAGAGGAAGAACTGTAACTGGTGGGGAAACTAAAATTGGTAGAGAAGCTAGAACTAGTGACTATAAAGTAGATGGATCTAAAGTGGGGAGTGGTAACTCATATAAAACTCTACCAACTATAATATTCTAATTAAAATGAATTAATTTCATGCATTTGTGAATTGTAGATGGTATTTCTTGAATTTTTTGAATCTATGGGTGACCAAGTAAGATATCAAAAACTCTTGCACTGGGAACTATAGTGAAATGTGTGGTCACATGTGTTGGACCAATCTATAAAGGAAGTACAATCTCACTGAATGAAATCTATATGTGCCCAATGAATCCACTAATAACTATATTTTTTAGGGTGATATCTTGCTCTGAATAGCTCAAATGCTATAATAATGTAATGGTGCACATGTTGACACTAGAATCATTATTGATGAGAACACTATGAATGGGCTAATTATGAATATGTGCTATAATAAAGAGTGTAGGATAATTTAAATCATATTTGATGATCTCTTGCTCTAAGAAGGAGATAGAAGGTCTAGCTAAAACTCTAAAATTGTATACATTGATCATATTGCTCAAAATATGTGATTCAATTAAAGGTGCCTGGTATGTAACTAGTGGAGGATGTGCATGATATACATGGTGAACCCCTAATGTGTCCTATGTATCCTATTTTGAATGCTATGGAAATGGATCTAAGAATATTTTCAAATCTTTATCCTATGTTGGTTTTACCTGTGGAGGCTGAACTAAAGTGCCAAGATCAACTATGTTGTCATCTATTAAGTCATGTGTCTTATGTTTCAAACTAATGCATATGTTTATAGTATGGCTTGGTGCTATATGGTAATCAAAAAAATACCTATTGATCATATCCTTTGGGAAGAGATTTGGTTGGATCAACTTCCTAAATAAGAAGGAGAGATATGATATTACAATCCAAAATCTATTGTAAAACCTTGGTTAGAGGAACTAGAAGATGTGAGAAAGTATGCCAAGGGGGTGTTGATAAAAAATTACATTAAGGAGGCTCTAAAGCTACATTTATGGTATGTTTATTATACCCTTTTGTATCATTAAACTTGATCTTGTATGGGACTTTTCTATTAATCTTATTAGTTATGTTTGGAATGCTTGTATACTTGATGTTACACATTAAAATTATTTTCACTTCTCTTTCAATTAGTGTATGACACAATTCAGTGAAGGAAGAGAATCAATTGAACATGATTGATTCATGAAGTGATGGTATAAGACTCTATTTAAAGAGGTTCTATAACTCCTAATCTACCATAGGACTAGTCATCTTAGACAAGATGGTCTTATACTAAAGAACATAGTCTGTGAGATGCTCATTTGGTCATTGTTTCTATTGAGAAATTTGAGCGTATGAAACCTTATCACCAATGTTAATATTGAAGTGTGATAAGAACATGTTAGCTAAAGGATTGATTGAATGAATTAATTGATTTGGTAAAATATAGAACCATTGTAAAGCATAATCCTTTAGGCTGCATAAAAATAGCTTGGTAAGTAGCCAATCATTAGGTACATAGTCTAAGCATGCTACGTGAAATGCTCTCAAGTGTGTCTCTATATCACCCTTGCCATCATAAAGATTAATCTTGGGTTGAATAAAACCTTGTGGCAATGGTGTAGAAGAAATATGATGTGTTAATGGTGTATGCAAAATAACAAAATAATCTAAATCTTGTGTAGGTCTAGTGGTACCTTGCTTAAGATATATCACCTTGGATTTAATTGATCTTATCTCTTTCACAAGGGCTTCCACATCAAGGGAAAGGGATGTACTAGCTATAACTAGTGGCATAGAGGTAGGTTGGGTTGCTATAGGGGGTTATTAAGATATAGATGTCCCCATAGTGTCATTTTAAACTAGTTTCTATGTGGTTTGATAATATTGACTATTGTTCACTTTTTGTTGTTCTTATTGTATAATATTAAGCATGTCATCTTGCATATTTGGATGTTTTTTTAAAGAATTCTTAAACTTCTCTTTTATCAGTTTCATTAAAACTAGTATATTAGGCCATTATGAAAGTAGGAAAACAATTTATAATGTGTTTTAATATTTTCCAATAATTTTTAATAGGCAATGTGATAGAAAAGGAAAGTATTGAATATAAGAAATGTAGTTCTAAAAATAGCTAATTGAAATTTGCAAAAAAAGGATACAGAGCTCACAAACATGCAAGGTGATACCTCAAGAAGCAAAAAAGTGATAGTATATGCGACTAGGGATTTTACAAAAAAAAATTTACAAAATAATATGGATTTTTGAATTTTAAATTGATTTTCTAAGTTTGATATGCAACTAAAAATTCATAAAATGATTGGAAAAGTAATGGAAAATAACTAAGAACTAGTTGATGCAACTAGTGTTTTTTGAATGAATTTTTTATAATTAGGATGATAATTTTAAATTTTTGATATGAATTTATAAAAAAATTGTAAAATTTTTCTTAGAAAATTTAGGAAAAAATCAAAAAATATTTCTAAAATTAGCAATATATTTTTCCAAGTGTTTGGAATGTGTTTGTATGTAAAAAGGAACTAGTATGTGCAAACTAGGGTTTTAAAAATATATATGATAATTTTGTAATTAATTTGTATATTTTAGATTTTTAAATATAGAAAAAAAATCAATTTATTATGGAAAAAAATTATAAATAATTCACCCTAGGGGTTTTAGGGTTTTTTGTACAAAATTCAAAGTAACTCAGGTTCACCAAATGTTTTATTATTTTTGGGAATAATGGAGTTTTATTCCTATTTAATAAAAAAGTATGAGTAAAGAAAATTATTAAATAATATTCCTAATTATGGATACTAATTTTTGAATTTGAACTATAATTTGACCTTCCTAAAAATAGTAAGAGTGTAGGGAGAAATGTAACTTAGCTTATTCTAAGTTGTCTCATTTAAGATAGGGTTTGTAAATTTGCGTGCAAGATTGGGACACTATCACAAATAGGATCTTGGACTTCATTTTATAATTGGATAGTAGAATCAAAACTATACACCCTAAGCTTTGGTGTTATATTACTTTTCTATCTCTATTGTCCTAAGGGTTTAAGTTTTCTAGGTTTTGTTTGCTTGCTCAAGGTGAGCCTATGTAGCAATTTTTAGGTCTTCATTGTCAAAAAAACTCCTTTTAGATATAATTATTCATGTACTTGGATCTTCTATGCAACTGAAATAAATTTTGGAAAATAAGGAAATGGGGTTAATGTGTAAAGAAAATGCTAAACACACTTCACACCCCATGTATGGGCATGTTTCATACATACCAATACTCTGAGGAGGGATCAAGATAATGTAGTTATCCTATTGAAGTGCTTGGTGAAATTATGTATTAAAATTCAACTAAATTTAAAACTAGGTGTAATTTAGATGGCTAGGGACTACTGCAAGGGTTTGAATAGGCTTGGAATAATATTGGAAGGCTATATGTAGAGAATAGGGAAAAGTGCTTGAGTTTACTTTCTTGTATTCTTGATTCTCTCTTGTAAATGAGTAATAACCCTTCTAAATGAGATTTTAATGGGTTTATATAGGAAAATATTGATCATGGTTCAGATGTATTCACATTAGCCTGACAAGGAAAAGGATAAGGATCATAAGAATCTAACTGTTGGGGCTCAAAATGCACTTGGACAATAGAACTAAAAGTGGGACACCATAGAGATTAGTGTTATAGTCCAAATTTGGCACTATTGTTTAGGGGTTACAAGACTTGGGGGAAGGATTTGCCATGGGGAAATCAGTCTGAGTTAGCTAGGGTTAAATTTAGAAGGCCATGAATGTCTGGGAATCAATGAAAAAGAGCCTAAGATAGTGAAGAGAGAAAGAGAGATATGTGGGTTGGGTGTCATTAGTCATGATCAAGTAACCAAATTTTTCATTTTATATGACTATAGTATGATTAACCATAAATCACCATTGGACCTAGTTTACCCACACAACTATTGTTTTAACCCAAAATCATAATGACACAACCATTATAGGGGTAGTGGATCATATTACATCATTAATCTTACTGAGTGCATCTTAAATTAAATCAACCCTTTATAAGTGTCCTCATAGGACAATTAAGTGAATACTTGGTTAAAAAAATAGAAACATTGAAAAAATCCTCCATTCTTTTAATTATTGATTAATCCCATTTAATCAATCCTAATAATTATTCTAATGGAAAATTCCATGAGTTTAGAATTATTTATTTTCATAAGATTAAAAATTAGAATATTACCTCACAAATGGATGACATCATAAGGCAAAGTGTGAAATAAAGCAAAGCTTATGACATGTATTACATTTCACTTACACACTCAAGGCAAGTTCTTACACCTTACTTACACACACAAATGGGTCATTCTTTGAATCTCTTACATTTCTATGACATATTATATCTATTTTATATTGCACTCCATATTTATCATTTATGATAATGAAGGACAAATCTTAGGCCCTTAATCTTTATCTCAGAATAAATGGTCCAAAATAATTTTCCAAATTTATAAATGACATGGTATACACATTCATTCATAATGACCAACTAAGGTGGTAAAGATCTTCCTGATCTCAAGGTCATCACTTCAACCAAATCTTATACCAAAGCCTATCCAAGATAATAATTAAGTGTAGACAAGGAGAGATGCTTCTCACAATAGAATCAAGCATTTCCAAAGACTCCATATCCTAAAATTTGAACTCTAACTATTAATATCAGTTCTCAAGAAAATATTCTAAGGTGGTATAAATGTTAGATTTTGTCTTCTAATGTGTACTTCATGCTTATTTTCCACATATCTTAACCTAGCGGTTAGGCTTCAGATGTTAGTTATTCAAGTTCATTTTTCATTTTATTCACTAATGGATTGTATAAAATCTCTTAGAATTTTAATCTACATAATATCACATTTAGTAAGACCACAAAGGATTCAATTCACCCCATACAATATTTTAGACCATTAATATTCTTATAATTACCAAAATTAACCCACTAAATATCTTAATTTCCCTCTTTTCCATCAAAAAATCATTATCTTTGCTTTGGGTGATATCAGTGAATTAAACCTACTAGATAATTATTTTATCCCCAAAAATAATGAATTTTCCCTACCTATTAGTGAATTCAACCTATTAATCAGGGAATTCACACTTTCACATTTTATATTTTTGTAGGTTCTAGAATCAACAAAATTACTCTATAATCAATGAATTTTACATGTTAATCAGTGGATTTACTCTTTTATACTCTCTATTCTATTCTATTTTTAGGTTTTAAAATCGGTGAAATTGATCTAAAATCAACAAATTTGACTTACTAATTGGAAAAAACACACTTTTTACATTTTTTATTCTATTCTATGTTTAGGTTATAGAATTGATGAAATCTATCTAGAATTAGTGAATTCAACTTGCTAATAAAAAAACACCTTTTTAATACTTTATATTTATTTTGAGTATAGGTTGTTGAATCGATAAATTTGCTTTAAATTTGACAAATTTAACCCACCAATCAGTGAATTTGACCTACTAATTGTTGAATTTGACCCTCCTTATTTTCTATTTTTATTTAGTTTTAGAATGTTCAAATTACTTTGAAATTATTGAAATCACTCTACAATCAATGAAATCACTTAGTAAGCAACAAAATTGACTTTTCTTGCAAATCCATGAAATCACCATTTTGACAAAAGCGTGAGACCTTGAAAATCCATATTTATTGATCATTTTAAATTTATAACCATTTATGTTGTAGGACCTTGAATGAAAAATGGGCTTTAAATTCTAATAAAAGTACATTTATTTTCTACACAACTTTATTTGGGATTAAAATGAATTCACATTTACATTTGGTTTATAAGAAAAATTTGTTTATTTTCCAAATTTATTTCATTTCATACAAGTTTTTAATTCTTACTTGAGTGTCTTATGGGGTTATTTTGTGTGTATGATCTCCCCTTTTTGGGTGACTCATAGATGAAAATTTACTATTTTCCCTTATAACCTTATTTTTTTTTGGCCACATGGAGTGGAGTTCATCACCTTCCCATAGGCCCTAGGGGTGTTTTGACTAGGAAGTCACATCCTATCGCCATACCAACCCCATTATCTAATTTTATATACAAATTAAGGTTATGCCAATGGTATCTTAGTTATAATGTCCATAAAAACTTAGCTCAACTAGTATAACTTCACTAAGACCCTCATGGTTGAAGTGGTTACAAAGGGACCAAATCCTTTATCAAATGGCATATTCAATGTCAACATCCAATTGATAGATATTTTTCTACCCACATATCACAAGGTATATCAGGACCATCTAGAAAGCTAAGTAAAAAATTTAAGAGCTTATTGTTTCATAGAACATCTGTTGATGTAGGGGTGCAAAAGTAACATCCCCCAAATATTTCGCTGCTTGTAAAAACCTTTTGAGATATGGGTGGAATTAAAAACCCCATCAATAATTACAATAATTTCTTTATTAAATCTTAAATTTTATAATCATCTCTCAAGGAAAGTATATTGTAGGTTCAAATGGATGTGATGAAAACCTGTGTCTGTTATTATATTTTCCTCATAATGCTTGTGTGTTTTTACTTGATTTTTATGTCAAAAAAATTTGTACTTACAATTAACTCAAACAAACCAAGTCTAAATCCAAATCATTTTTATACACACATAAAAAAGGTGTTGTTCTTCTAAAATTATGGGTCAAACAAAAGTAACATGTCAAACTTGATCTAAAGACCTACCTTTCTATCTAAACCATAACTTTAGGCTACCTAATTTGAACTAAGGCCTTGCCTAAAACCAAATTGCCAATTTCAAACAAATTCCAAGACCAAGGTTCTAAATTGTTGTTTAAATTGTATTTTTATTCCATCCATTTAATTTCAAACCTAATCCAAATTCTATATCCAAGTTCTAATTCCAAATATAAGTTTTGATTCAGAGGTCAAATAATTTTGAATCCAAAATCCAATAATTTTTAAAATTGTATCATTGTGCCATTAGTATTATTTTAATTCTATCAAACCATTTCATATTCCAAGGCCAAGCTAAAATTCATGATAAACCATTAAAAATTTAACCAAATCTAGTTTATTTTTAAATACAGTGTAAACTTGTTCAAATCTTATGTCAAATTTTACAATCCAAACATATTGTTTTTAAAACCAATAATACAAACCAAAGTCAAACATTTTGAAAGGCTTTGATATACCAAGATTTGTGCACCCTTTTGTAAACAAGTTTGATTCACACACCTCTCCTATTTGGATACTTATATTATTTTTTTTATTGAGCTAATCCATTTGAACATTTGCATTGAAAGACTCAATTGAACATTCAATGTCTAGCAAGCTCAATTCCAACTTTAGAATCCAAACTAGTTCAACTTTGACCAAAGCACCATTCTAAGCTAAATAAATTGTAAGGCCCCATTTTTCATTTTGATTATCTTTGTCAAAGATGACTATAAAATTATTACTTATATATTTTTTATTTAATTATGTTGTTAAGTCACATATAGGTGAGGTGTTCAAGGATTTATGAAGGATTTTAATATGTTAGAAACCATGAGAAAGACCTATTATCAATCTTTCTTGATTGCTTACTTATGAAAGAAAGATGTTTACATTTTTTAATACAATGTCTCTTTATGAAATGTTATTATGTCTATGAGATATATTAACTTAAATCATGTTGAATAATGGTTTCTAAGCTTATTAAATGGAAATTACTTGTGTATTGAATCATATGAAATTATATATGTGGATGTTGATATTCAATGGATGATTGGATATTGTTACTTGATTGCAATTTCCTTATTTAAATAAATTCTATAGTTTTGGATATTAGGTTATATGAATTTAATGTGTGCATCGAGTGTGTAGGAACATGAAAGAGGCTAATGAAGGAAAGAGACTATGCCAAGCATGGTTTTATAAAAAATAGCTTTACCTTGAAACCCTTATACCCATGTTAAGTAGTCAGTTGCCTAAATTATCATTTATTACCTTTTCTAACTTATCATATGTTTTAGGTGGTTAAAATTTAAGATTGGTTAGTAAAACTTGTTATCTTCTAATCATCTGATCATGTTTCAAATGTATATATTGTCCAGTGGTTGAGTGACATATCTTTGATTATTTTGTCTTAAACTAGAATCAAGTGGGAAAGGAGGTTAGTGAATCTATGAAAAAACCATATAGACTTAAAAGAGTTATCATGAAACTTAAATGGAACATGGAAAATAAAATCCCTTAATGAGGCATGTATGAGAAAGTAGATGGTGATTGGTCAATTCTAGAACATCTATTAGTAGTAGTCAAACTCCTTGAGTTTAGGATTTTTTACCAAATATCAGTGGAAAAAAATTTAAGAAATAAGAAAAGAGGAATCAATAATTAGGATAAGAGTGGGTTAGGAAAGCTGAACCTAGACATCTAGAGGATAACACCCAGGTGACCTATGAGTCAAAAGGTGGGTGATCTACTAACTTATGGTTTCAAATTCTTCCTTAAAAAGAAATGTTTTTATGCTTTGCTTGAATCCTTTATGATTTTAGGATAATAAAACCACTTGGTTTATTCTACTTGTATTATTGACTTATCCTTAATTTAACATTAGCCACCATGTTGTGCTTGTCGTTTGAGGATCTTGGATAGGTTTTTCCTCTTTATTTGTATAAAGTGATTCTATTTTAATGTGCATATTATTTTATGTTATTTTGATATTGATTGATAGTGGTATGTGAGAAACATCTTCATGTTGGTAGCATATCAAAGTCATCCTATGTTAGTCATGGTGGAAGGTTATTTGAACCTACCATGAATGTCTTTATGGTAATGTGTCAAATTCCTCTTATGATGGACATGGTGGAATGTTGTTTAATCCTTACCTGATTAACTCGATAGTAACATTCTAAAGTCCTCCTATGTTAATCATGGTGTAAGGTTGTTTTAATCTTACTTGGATATCATAGTGGTAGTAGTTGAATTCCTCCTATGATGGTCATGGTGGTAGGTTATTCAACTCTCCCAATACTATTGTAAGGAAGCAATAGAGTGAGGCATCATCTTGCTAGTCTAATATTTTGGTGGGCCTTGTTATGTTATAAGAACTTGCCTGTTAGTATTATATTTTTGAATGAATTACTTCACTATATTGATCTTTTGAATGCTTATTTATCTTGTATTTGGGAGTGGGAGTCTCTCTAGGTGAAACCAAGAATTTGAACTATAAATAGTGCATTGTCTTTATTTTATGGTAATATACCCTTACTTAGATACCCATACATGCCTTTACTAAGTGATATAAACATGTTCAGAGTTGGGAGTCTCAAGATTGAGGTGTCTAGAGTAGAAACTTAATGATGGAAAAAGATTGGGTGGTGATTCTTAGTTCTTATGGCTAGTAGAGGTTTGGGAGTGGATGTAGAACATTATTGAATATTATTTGGTCCTTTTTTAATTAACCACACAAAGAAATGAACCTCTCACTTATGTATAAAGGAATGAATTTTGATATTTTATATTATTATAGAAGTTATTCTACATGTAATAATAAAAAAGGGCTTAGAATTATTCTAGTATGGATAAATCCTAATGTTGTCTTTGTGTTCAATAATATTCATAATTACACCCTTGAGAAGGATTAATTATGTAAAGAAAGATCTTTGGATTAATGGCTTTTATAATAAAATACAATGAGTTTTTTTTATTAAATCTTTGTTATATGCATATGTATCTCTTTTAAATATGTTATGGTTGTTTATTGAATCGATATTGTGCAAGGTTGAGTTGAATGTAATCATTAATCTATGGGTTGTTATTTGGAATAATAATAGAAATAGTTCATTAAATCTTTTGATGTTATTTTGGATCAGATGGATATATTTTGAATGGATGTACCTAACCTTAGCAGTAGATTATTGTTACTTGTTTTATGCCTTCCCAATAACTAGACCATTTAATAAAATAGATGGAATTTTATTAAGTCTAGATCTTATGTATTGATCATATTTAGGATGCAGCCTTAGTTTAGTTGGATGCTTCTATGCGTTAGTGGATTTGAAGTTGACCTTTTATCTTGCATAATTATTTGAAGCTTCATGTTTTTATAGTTTAGTAGAAGAAAAGGGGCTAAGTCAAAATTCAAAGAATTATCATATTTTAAAAAGAGGTTGGCATTCATGCTTTTTGGAAAAAGAGTAGTCAGAACTTTTATGTGAAGGATCAAAGACAAAAGTTTTGAAGACTTCAAAAAGATCATTCTAATTTTTAGGTCTTTGAATAAATTGTTATGACTTTGTCAAAAAAATTACATGACAAATTTAAGAAAAAAGTTTCAAAGTCTTCAAAAAATATCGTTCTAATTTTTAGTTCTTTTGAGAAATTATTGTGACTTTTTTAGAATAAAAGTCACGAACATAAATTTTGAAGGTATGTGTCTTTGAAAGTATTTGAAACAATTTTTTTTTTAAATTAATTTTTGATAAAGAATTAAGTTTGGGTTTGGGTCCTATAAGTAGATGCATGGTACATCCATATCCCCTGATAGTTTAGGTTTGAGTAGACTTGAGGTAGAGATATGGAACCTAACAATGTCACCATTAACAAAGAATGAATTTGACATCCATCTCAACATAATAAGTGAAATCATACTTCTAGAGTGAAGTTGTGAAATAATTATAAGTGCTAGTTGAATTAATTATGATAGTGGGCTTCTTAATTATGACATACTTTAGTTAAGTCTTATGGAATTAGTAGTAATCACATTGATATGTTTTGTGATTAGAATGGATTTAGTTTTGTACCCATGTATTTTAGTGGTTTGTTCATTTAAGGTTGTGTCATGTACATTAATTTTTAAGTAAAAATAGGGATGGCATTTTGGTATTAGAGCCTAGGTTATAACACTGGGAGTTCTCAGCCTTTAAGTTACTTTAAACCTTTTTATTTTCTACATTGGCACTGATGTCTTACCTATTGGTATTCATAATGAGAGGAGGATGTCAATCACATCATAGAAAAAAATACATTGGTAAGAATTAGCCTCCCAATAAGATAGGGTTGAATGAAATTGTACCCCAACTTCTCTTATCCATGTAATAGATGAGGGATGTTCTACAAGAAATATTACCAGTAGTACAAGATGAGGTGAAGAGGCACTCTCCATCATATTCCTAGGATGATCAAAGATTAGTTAAAATAAATAAGTATAGGAGTCATCCACACCACCATTATGAGGTTTATTAAGGTTAATTGCATCACCATAATGAGTAATGAGAGAGGTGAGACTTAGACCACCCTCCTAGGCTCACACTTTGAGACTTAGTAAATGGATTAATTTGACTACATACTCCTATATTCAATGGTTATTAGGAAGGATTTGAAGTATAAGCATGGTTAGCTAGCATGAGAGGATGTTTAATTTTGTATGATTATGACTCTAATGTGAAGGCCTGTTTGGGCACCCATCTACTCAAGGATGTAGCTAAGATGTGGTGGGAATTAGAGGAGCAAAAGCTCCACTTGACACTAACTTCCCTCACTTTGGAATTATTTAAGGATAATTTCAAAGTATGTTACTTATCCCATTGATATATGTAGAATAAAGTGGATGAATTTCATGATCTTTGATAAGGGATTGGCCTAGTGGCTCAACATGAGTGTCATTTTATATATTTGATTAGATATGTGTAGTATTACATGGATGAATCTTTCCAAGTGAATAAGTTCATTAGAGGACTAAATTTATAACTAGATGGTGCAGTGCACATTTTAGCTCCCTTAAACTTGGTTATATTAGTTTTAAAGGCCTATTTTACAAAGGAGTCTCTTGAAAACACTCAGGATGCCCAAAACAAATTTCATGACAACTTAAAATCTTAGCATGAATCAAAGTCATAAGGTGCACAGCTTTCACCTAGGGGAGGTTGAAAAGTAACACAATCTAACTCTAGACCCCTATAATATCATCAAGAGAGTAATTATTCTAGATATAGTTAGAATAGGAACTAGTTTTAAAAATACCACCAAATAATAAGTGAGCCTGGGCCTCAAATCCATTAGCATATTGAAATTTTACAAATACAATAATCAAAACAAGTGAGACCTTCAAGGTTAATAATGTCCTTAGAACCAAGACTAACTAGATACCCATTTATGATAGATTAGCATAAGGGTATTCATTTTACTTGTGGATCATCTTATCATTATGAACATGCATGTAACTTAGAACGATCATTTTCTAGTAGGTAGAAGGCTCCAATATTGGAGTAGAGGGTAGGTGATGTGGGATGAGGACATAAAATTTATGTAGTGGATAACCACCAAGCTAAGCATTAGGTGATGGTCATTGAGACCACATGTATGATTGAAAGAGTTTTAATTTCATTTTTTTATTCAAAAGCTTCAAACTCCTTTATTTATCCTTTCATCGTGGACTGTTGTGGGCTGATGGTTGTTAGGCAGTTAGAGAGTTGGGTAGTTGAGTTGGCCTCTAGGGCTAACATGTTTAGTTGTGCTTTAAACCTTGGTGTCTTGACCACCACTGTGGACTTATGCATTACACATTTAGGCACCTATGGAATAAGTTTGGGAATGTATTTGATTTCAAATCATAAATTAAAGCTAGATTGTCATGAAAAGGTTATGATATGTAAAAATGTTCTAGGAAATCCTATGGTAATATCAGGGGTCAAGAGACTTGTATCCCTTTGTATGATCACTAAAATATAACTCAATAAGAGTGTAAGGAAGGGTTTCTTGTTGTTTAATATCATGGTGAGTAATAAGTTGGATGAGAAAGAGAAGGCTTCCCTAGATGACCACCTTATTCATGGGAATTTTATGATGTGTTTCTAGATGGATTGTTTGGTATGCTTCCTTTATGGGAGATTTATTTTTAGATTAATTTAATACTAAAGGCTAAGTCCATATAAAGGTACCATATCAAATGGCCATGCCAAAAATAAGTGAACTCAAGATTCAACCTATAAAACTCTTATATAAATAATTGATTCTTTATAATGTGTCCCCATGGGGAGCACTGATCATCTTTGTGAAAAAGAAGGATGGATCCCTTTGACTATGTATTAACTAGCACCAATTGAATAAGGTAATGATTAATAATCACTATATCTTTCCTAGAATTGATGAATTATTTAATAATATGGATGGATCCAAGGTATCCTCTAAAATTGATTTGAAAGTTGAATACAATCAATTGCATATTACAATGCTTGATATCCATAAAACTACATTCTAGATGTGGTATGGACATTATGAATTTACAATTATATTATTTGGGTTGACAAATACTGAAATAGTATTCATGAGTCTTATGAATGGATTGTTTCATTTATATTTGGATCAATTTGTGTTGGTGTTTATTGATGACATTATGATATATTAAAATAATGAAGAGGAACATCAGGACCATTTAAGGTAAGTCCTATAGGTTTTAAGAGAAAATTGATTGTTTGGAAACTTTGAGAAGTGTGATTTTATGAAAATTGAGGTGCAATACCTTGGGCATATCCTCTCATGAGAACTAATATCTAAGGATGTCTCTAAGATTAGAGCCATTTTAGAATGGAAAAAATCCACAAATAGTACATTGGTGCATAGTTTCATGGGTTTGGTAGGCTATTATAGATGCTTTGTTGATAAATTTTCTTGCATTTTAAACCATATTACCTCCATTCAAAAAAAATGGGAATAGTTTTTTATGGACAATAGGATATGAAGAAGATTTTTAGTTGTTTAACAAGTGACTCATAAGTGTGCCAATTTTGGATATACCTAATCCTACTAGAGAGTTATTCATTTTCATGGATGCATTGAAGGAAGTATTAGGAGTTATATTATTGAAATAAGGTAGAGTTATAACATATGAATCTTGAAAGCTCAAAGATTATGATTTAGAATTTATAGATATCATTCATGCTTATTTAAGGTGGTGAAACTTCTTATTTAATCACCAATTTTTTTTATATACTAACCACCTAAGTTTACTGCATCTATTCAACCAACCTAACCTCAAAATGCATAAAAGGCATTGGATGGAACTATTATGTGAATGTGAATATGAAATTATGTATATCAAAGGAAAATGAAATGTAGTTTTTTATGCCTTAAGTAGAAGACAACATGATTTGGTAGCAATGAGTTTGTGAGCTGACCTATGGAGTTAGATTTTTAAACATCTTCCAAAAGATCACCTTTAAAAGGAAGTAAGATAACTATTGGGTCCTAGTTCAATTCTAAAAGGAAAGTTTAAAGGATATACTCTTGAGCTAGATGACATTTTATGCCATAAAGGGTGTATCTATATTCTCTTAACTAATGGATTACATGAGCTAATTTTTTCTAAGTCTCATAGAACTCCATATTAAGTGCACCTAAGGGTTAAGAAGATGCATGCTGAGTTAAATAAATTATATCATTGGGTTAGTTTGAGGTGTTAAATTACTAAATGTGTCGATCATTGTCTTGAATGTTAGAGGGTCAAGGCTGAGCATCATCCTCCATTAGGATTTTTATATCCTCATGAGACCCTAGAATGGAAAATGGATAATATTTCCATGGATTTTATTGTGGGCTTAACTACCTTGACTTATCATCATGATGCAATCATGGTCACTATGGATAATTGACAAAAGTAGCTCATTTTTCTTTGATGAAGAATACCTATAGTGTCACCTCAATGGCAAGATTTTTCTTGGATGATGTTTTTAGACCACATGGGATTTCCCATAATATTATTTTAGATGAAGATCTTGTACATACTTCTCACTTTTAGACTTATTTGTATAAGGCATTGGGCACATAGATCAATTTTAGTACTTCTTACCATCTAAGGACTAATGGATAGACTGATTGAGTCAACCATGTCCTGAAAGACATGCTAGACATGTATGTTATAGACCAACAATCCCTTTGAGAAGACTATCTATATCTTATTGATTTTACTTATAATAATAATTGTCATAGTTCAATCAAGATGACATCTTTCTAGGATTTGTATGATCAATCTTGTATTATAACCCCACTAATTTGGGATCAATTGGAGGACAATGTCATAATGGGACCTACTATGATATATTGCATGGAGTGGTAAGTGGTTAAGATACAACAACACCTGCAAACTATCAATGATCAATCTAATAAATTTTTAGATGCAAAAATAAATGATTAAATTTTTTTTGTTGGTTATAAATTTTTATTAAGGGTGAGACCCAAAATGAGCCCCATCCATTATGATTTTTTTTTAAAATTAGAACTTCATTTTGTTGGGACATCTGAGATCATAGAGACCATTGGCCTAGTTCTTTATCGACTAGCATTACCGCCCAACCTAGCTCATGTTCATAATGTTTTTCATGTTTCTATTTTGAGATAATATATTATTGATATTACTCATGTTTTGGATTGGATAGCCTTGTAGGTTAAGACTGACAAGGCTTTAGTGTTGGAGACTATCAATATTTAAGCATGTAAAATGCTCTCCCTTTCATGTAGAGACCTCGATTAGGTCAAGGTGTAATGGGAAAATATAATGAATTGGTAGTGACTTAGGAATATGTTGAACCTTTGAGTGTTTGGTATCATCACCTATTTCATTGACTTTTAGGTAGAAAATTGCATAAAGAAAGGGGGATGTAAGGCCCTATTTTGCATTGTGCTTATATTTGATAGAGATGAGCATGAAATTATGACATATGTTTTTATTATTGAATTATGTTATTAAACCACATCCATATAAGGTTTTTAAGGATTTATGAAGGCTTTTCATGTCTTAGGAACCATGAGAAAGACCTATTATAAATCTTTCTTTATTACTTATAAAATATGGATTCTTACATTTATTTAGGCAATGTCTCTTTATGAAATTTGATTATGTATATGAGATATATTGACTTAAATCATGTTGAATCATTACTTCTAATCTTATTAAATGGAAACTACTTATGTATTTAATCTTATAAAATAATCTACATGGATGTCGATATTCCATGAATGATTTGCTATGGTTAATTAATAAAAATTGCCTCATTTGAATAGATTCCATAGTTTTAGATATTAGGTTATTGGAATTTTAGGTGTGCATCAAGTGTGAAGGAATAGTAAAAATTCTAATGAAGGAAAGAGACTATGCCAGACATGGTTTTATCAAAAATTAGATTTACCCTTAAACCCTTATTAGACCCATGTTAATTAGTCATGTTGAACACACCTATGTACTGAGAGGGGGGGTGAATCATTAGATCTAAAAAATTAATTACTTACAACTTTCAAGATGAAATTTTAAATAAATGCAATCTTAAAAAAATAAATTAAATATATCACATGCACAAAATAATAACACACAACACTAGATTTATATACGGGAACCCAAATGGAAAAACCAGGGTGAGAATGCTACTAGAAGCTACTATTCTAATCTAGCCTCATAAAGTTTGTCTCACTGATTGAACCTCACTGGTTACATTTAAGGACACCCATCCCAAAGAGACACCAATCCCCTATTTTAAGATCATTAATTCTAATGAAGAACCCACTCCCTATAATGAGCACCAACCTAGCTTAATTTGGTGGCACTAACCAATCAAACATTTACAATTCAAATTCATGAATTAGATTCACAAAAGAAACCAAGTCTCTATTCTTTTTTGCATGTCTAATCTACGACTTCTCATTTCTCATTCAACACACTCTTGTGTGATCTTCACTCTTCCTACACCCTTTCTCTATGTCTAAATTTATTTGTATGACACTTTGGTATTATTCCAATTCAACCATTATTCCTCTATGCTCAGATGAGTCTCATATTTATATATCTACGGCTTGAATCTTCTCGACTCTTCTCATTCTAAAAATGAAAAGATGACAATTTTTCTTACCTACTCTTCATCACTTTTGAATATTGCATTAATAAAAACCTAGATGAGTCTCTTTACTTTATGCATTTTACATTCATTGCTTGTCTCTTATCATTCTAATTAAATGACCATTTGAATTCCATTCTCTGAGCCTCTTCAAATTCTACCCTTGTCACATCAATTTCCACACTTGTAAAATTATAATAATCATTTTAGTTCAACTGTTACTATTTATATCCTTTAACCATCTTGCCAGATTCTTGTAACTAACTCACTTCAATGTTCCTCATTCAATTTTTATTCCAACTTTGAAATGTGTTCATCAATCTTTCCATTCGAGCTTCACGTGCCATTCAATCTCTTGAATATGTATTATATTTATATTGGCTTGGTCGTTAAACTTCAACATGTTGACTTCATCGTATTTTCTTTAACATTCATGTATTGCTTTTGTTCCTTTGATCTCTTCAAACTTGATTTATCTTTAACATGCCTTAATCCTTTAGAATTTTGAAAATACCCTACAAGAATCCACAGTTATCCTTCGTAAATGTTGTAAGTGACCTATTATTCTTCTAAATATCATTCAAAGCTTTGTAAGAGACAATTCCATCTGAAAGTATCCTTCAAAACTTCTACAACATACCCTTTAGGTAAATGTCCACTTGCCTTAGACAAATTCTCTAAAATAATTAATCAATGCCCTTCTTCTGAAAGTGTCCTTTACATATTATCTAAGTGACATATTCTAAACTTTTTTCTGGGTCACATGCCCTTTAGAGCCTTAGAAAATTATCCTTTGAGATTTTTGTTTGGGTATTTTTCATCTAAGGGGCTTCAGGACAATTTCCTTGACAAAATACCAAGTGTCTTTTTCTTTCAACATTTTACAATTTACCTTTCAGGGCTTCTCCAAATGTCATTTTGAAATTTTTTTTGGGTAACATGCCCTTAAGAAATTTTTAAAAGTACCCTTGATATTTTTGAAAAGATACCTTTGGAAGCTTTTAACGATCCACTTACTCTTTGGCATTTTTTAAATGATCCTTTTAGAACTTTTGAATGGTCCACTTACCCTTTAGACTTTGTGCAAAGTACCCTTTAGGATTTTTACAAGGATCCTTTTAGAAATTTTGAACGATCCACTTACCCTTTGTATTTTTTCAAATAAAGACTTAGCCAATTTTCTTGAAGGAAATCATCAAACCACTTTCTCTGAAAGAATTCCAAATTGCATTCATTTCCTTCAAAATATTTATTGTGGATAATTTGTTTGACAACGTCTAAACCATTTTCCTAAAGGAATTGTCTGAGTCACTTTCTATGAAAGAATTCCTTGAACATATACAAAGGTGAAAAATTGACAAAGTATGGAGAAATTTGCACACACAACCTTATGCATTTGTAACATTTGCTATACGTATCCTTATGGCTTAGAACTTAGACCATAAAGAGATACTTGCAAATGATAGTTATTTAAAGTATACACACAACTCCATGGGGATCTACAATAAGTTTGTTCTACTCAACACCTTTATCATTAATACATAATAGCATTTGACATCAATGACTATGTCCAAAAATCTCCCCCTTTGTCATTGATGACAATCATCTCATCAAAATGACTTTACTTATATGTCTTCATTTTGATATCTCCCTCTTTGACATTATATGATAAAGAGTCTCTACCATAATATGTCAACAATCTACTCTTTTTCTGACATCTTGGTTGTTTTGATCCTTAGACTAGATAGTCTAGAACACTTTGTGAGGAACTCCCCCTTAAGCAATGGAAAATTTGCCTAAGCTTTACATAGACACATTCAAAACTAGATCCTTTGGATCTAATATTCTACAAATGATCATTTATATAGCATTGGTCTAAAATACCAATCAATAATCTACATATCTCTATATAGATAGGCATAATTATCTAGAGCCAACACACATTTTTCACCTCCTTTGTCATCAAATAGAAAATGGACTACAAGTTTCTCACCAGACTACCTTTTCTCTTAATCCAAGAGTTAATAATGTTCCTTCAATACTCCCCCTAGATTCATTCCCTATAACTAAAATCTAGTGATGTGGTATGGGAGGCACTACTCCCATCCTCTCTCTTAGATACTCAAATTGCTCCTTAAGAAAAGGTTTGGTAAATATATCTACAATTTGGTCCTTTGTTGGCACATACTCAATTTTGATCTCTTGATTTGTAACCTTTTCTTTCAAAAAATGATATTTGATGGATATATGCTTGGTTTTGGAATGCATCACTGGATTCTTAGATATGTTTATGGCATTTGAGTTATCACAAAAGATAGAAATAGGTTTTTGGTATTCTACCTTGATGTCTTTAAGATTTTTTTCATCCATAAGACTTGGGTGTAACATGCTACTACTACTACTACATACTCTACTTCTTCTATAGAAAGTGTAACCGACTCTTACTTTTTTCTTAGCCATGACACACGTCTATTTTTAAGGAAGAATGCAAGACCACTAGTGCTTCTCCTATCATCCACACTTCCTACCTAATCAACATCTGTATATGTAATCAAAGTGAGATATTCACTTGTAGGGTACTAGAGACCATATTCAATTGTACTCTTGATGTATCTAAAGATTCTTTTCATAGCATTGACATGTGATTCCTTGGCAGCTACTTGAAATCTTAGTATATAACTTGTATGATGTCTGGTCTTGATGCATTTAGGTACAATAGGCTACCTATCATTGATATTTACATAGTATTATTCAAAAAAGGGGACTCATCTTCTTTTCTCAACTTGCATCCAATTATCATGGGAGTGTTAATTTGTATGTTATCCTCCATACTAAATTTCATGAGCATCTCCTTCGTATACTTGGTCTAGGATATGAATATCCCTTCTTTGGATTGTTCAACCTGTAGACCAAGAAAAAATGAAAGTTCTCCTAGCATGGACATTTTAAACTCCTTTTGCATTTTATTTGTAAATTATTTTCACATATTGTTATTACTACCACCAAAAATGATGTCATCAACATAGACAACTATGATCAACATATGTCCATTTTTAGACTTAACATATAAGTTATTATCTACACATCTTTTTTATAAATCCTTATTATTGAAAATATTGATCCAACCTTGAATACCATGATCTAAGTTCTTATTTTAGACCATATAGTGATTTCTTTAGTTTATATACATAGTCTTCTTCATCTATTAGCTAAAAAAAATTAGGTTGTTCAATATAGAGTTATTTTCCAAGGTTCCATTTAGGAAAGTTGATTTAACATCCATTTGATAAACTTTAAACTTATTAAAGACTAAGAATGCTAAAAACATTTTGATGGCTTCCAATATTCCCACTAGATCAAATGTCTCCTCAAAGTCTATTCCTTCTACCTGAGCATATCCTTTAAAAAAAAATCTAGCATTGTTTTTCACAATAGCTCCATCTTCATTGAACTTGTTTTTAAAGACCCATTTTGTGCCTATGACATTTTTGTTTATGGGTCTTGGAACTAGCTACCAAGTTTTGTTCTTTTTTATTTGACTTAGTTCCATCCATTGCCTTTTGCCAATTCTCATCTTTATTAGCCTTAGCATAGCTTTTGGGCTCAATTTTAGATAGTAAATCAAAACTTACCTATTCTTTGTTCATTTCTACCCTTATCCTCATTTGGAATCCTTCATTCATGTTGAAAATGATCTACTCTTTATGATGATCCTTTTGAACAAACCTTGAGGGTACATTTTCAATCCTCTTTATCTCTTCTTCATTATCTGATATTTCATCCTTAGCTTCTTATTTTAGTTCCTCAATTTTGATCTCCTTTATAGGTTCAATTTCTTCTTTGAGGATCTCCTCAACTTTAACATGGATGCTCTCCACTATCTTATCTAGTCTTTTTTTTTATCAAACATAGGCTTTACTATGAGTGGAATAACCAAGGAATATTCCCTCATTACATCTCATCTCAAAACTACCTAGATTTTCCTCCTTCCTTCAAATGTAGAATTTACTTCCAAACACTCTAAAATACTTGACTAAAGACAGATTTCCATACCATAGTTCATATGAAGTCTTGTCACTATTTACTCTCAATTGGACTCTAGTCAAGATGTATACTATTGTCTAGACTACCTCTCTCTAATAACCAATTGACAAGTTATCTTCTTTCAACATTGTTCTAGCCATCTCCTTGACTATCCTAGTCTTCCTTTCAACAAATCTATTTTGTTGTGGATTTATTGTATAAGAGTCATATCTCTTAATTCCATGCTTTTCATAGTAGTCTATGAATTCATTTGAAGTAAATTCACCACATTTGTTAGATTTGAGGCACTTGATCTTTATACCAATTTCATTTTCAACCATGGCTCTAAAGATCTTAAATATTTCAAAGGCTTGAGACTTTTCCTTTAAGAAGATTACCCATGTCAATCGAGTGTAGTCATCTATGAATAGCATGAAATAATACACTCCTTTGGAACCTCTTATCTTGGTTGGTCCATAAAGATCAGTATGAAATATCTATAGAGGTTTTATAATTGCATACTCTTTAGTTCGGAATGAGACCCTAGTTTGTTTATAGATCTAACATTCTCTACACATTGTGTTAGTAGGCTTGGTATCTTAGGCATGCATTTTACACACTTGTTAGAACTTACTTTGACTAAATTTTAAAATTTAACATGACCCATCCTTCTGTACCATAACCAGCTCTTATCAATCTTTCCTATGAGATAATTTATATCATTTACCTCAATCAGATCATATATGTTACTCTCAATCCTTTTTCCTTGTGCAACAATTTTTATAAACGTTAATTCATAACCTTCAACATAAAATATGAATTTATATTGATTGTCACACATCATACTAACACTTAGTAGATCTTCTTTTAGTCCTTTAACATAGAGAACATCATGTGTAGAGAGCTTGGAATCAATGTGTAAGGTTTCTTTGCCTTTGATTTTGACTACAGTCTTGTCTCCCAAATTGACAGTCCCTTCCTTGCATCAACTCAATTTGGTGAACTTACTCTTGTCACCAATCATCTGCTTTGAGAAGCCACTACTATGACCCATAGATTTTTCTCTTTAGCATGCAGTGTTATTTGAGAAATCATAGACTAATTTATCTTTTTTCATATCTCCTTGGGTTTCTTGACTATAATTTTCTTTGTTGTGTCATTGATTTGTGATCCTTTATTCAATTTAGGAGTCTCAACCCTTTTTTCATTATTAGACTTTGATTTAACAAGCTTTGTTCTAAAATGCTTTGTTATATGCCCAAAATTATTACAGTTGTAACATAAAACATCTAGATTTAGCAGAGGGGAAAATGAATTCTTACTTAAGAAACTTATCCTTCTCTTAAGTACAATCTTACAATCAATTGCTTTATGGCCAAATTGATTATAACTATAATAATAACTATAAACTGATGAGGAATACCTGGTTATCATTTTCCTTTGGGGATATAAAGGAGGTCTCTTAAACTCTATCTTCTTCATGTTCCTTGTTGTTATGTTATCTTTTGTAGTAGCAACCTTGGTATTTATAGGAATAGAGTTATTATTTTTCTTCTTATCTTCAAGAATGTAATTTTCTTCTTTTTTTTAATTCTTGATTCTACTATTGCCTTGAAGTTTTCGTACAGATTCCCAGTTGTACTCAACATGGGACTCTTGCCTTTCTCATACCCAAGACCTAATTTTTCTTTGAGGAGATTTTGTGAGCTAATCATCTCATCTAGTATTTCAGCTCCTCCTTTTAGTTTTAGGCCTTTATCAATTTTTTCTTTGGCCTTTTTGATTTTTTCTCTTAGGTCCATGATTTCTTCCTCCATCTTCAAGAATTCTAAGGATTTTGCTTGCAAGTCAGTTTTAAACACATCCTCTATCCTCTTTGACTCCTCAACTTGGGTCTTTAAACTCACTATAATTTGATTTGATTCCTCATTTATTTTATTTAATTTCTCAAAATCCTTTTGACTAAGCTTTTTTTGTTTAGAATTTTCTTTTCTAAGCTTGTCAATTTCTTTTAAAGCACATATGAGTTCACTTTCCATACTTACTTTTCCTTCTTCAACATCATCTAAGTCTTCCTCTTCTTAGCATAAAGAATTTGATTCATAATTCATGAATATAAATTCATTTTGTTTAGCCATAAAAACACTATCATGTTCATCACTTTAACTACCACTATCATCAACCAAGTCACTATCTTCTTTTGAGTACAACCCCTTTTTATTTTTAAAGAAGATTTTCTTCTTCTTGGGATAATAGGATTTCTCCTATTGGTTTTTCTTAGTTGAATCAGAGTCATCCTTCCTTCTATGCGGACATTTAGTACAATAGTGACCTATATTTCCACAATTAAAACATTTGAATGGTAACTTAGCTTTATATTTGCCTAAGCCTTTCTTGAAATTTTTGATGAAATTGACCTCTACATCATCAACCTCCTTAGGTTCAAAATTAGGATCTTCTTCTTCTTCTACCTGTTTAGAATGTTTGAAAGTAGCTTCTCTCTTAGATGACTTTGCATCTCCTAGCCTCATCTCATATGCAGTGAAAGTTCCATATAACTCATCTACTATGAGCTTGTTTAGATCTCTTGCTTCTTCAATGGAAGAAATTTTAGAATCATACTTTGTTGTCAGATATATACTAAAACCTTTTTGACAATGACTAATTCATCCATTGTCTCTCCAAGTACTCTAAATGCATTTATAATCTCATCTACAATAAGGAGGTAATCTACAATCTTCTCTTCCTCACTCATCTTGAGGCTCTCGAATTGTCCCTTATGTATTTAAATCTTGGCTTGTTTTACTCTATCATATCCTTAATATATGCTCTTTAATTTGACCCATATGTCTGTTGCACTTTGATAATGCATGACTTTGACAAACTCATTATTTGACAATCTATAAAGAATAGCATTGTTTGCTTTGGCATTATTTTCACATGCCTTTTTCACTTCCTAATTAGTAGGAGAAATAGTAGGGGGTGTGTATCCATTCTCAATAGATATCCAAACATAAAACCTCAAGGAGTTCAAATATGCTTCCATCTTTATGCTCCAAAAGGCATAGTTAGACCCATCAAACAAAGGTGCCTTATTTGATGAAGTTCCTTCATGACTAGCCATTTTGTGTTCAAACTTCAAGATCAACCTGAGCTGATTAAGCTTCTCTTTTGGAACCCTTGGCGTTGATACCAATATTTAAACACACCTATCTACTAAGAGGGGGGTGAATTAGTAGATCTTAAGAATGAATTACTTACAACTTTCAAGATAAATTTTAAATAAATGAAATCTTAAGAAAATAAATGAAAAATATCACCTACACAAAAACACAACACACAACACTAGATTTATACTTGGAAACCCAAAGGGAAAAACCATGATGAGAATGCTTCTAGAAGATACTATTTTAATCCAACCTCACAAATTTTGTCTCATTAATTGAACCTCATTAGTTACATTTAAGGACACCTATCCCAAGAAGACACCAATCCCCTATTTTAAGAGCACCAAATCTAAGGAAGCACCCACTCCCTATATTGAGAACCAACCCAAATTAATTTGATGGCACTAACCAATCAAACATTTACACTTCAAATTCATAAATTAGATTCATAAAAGAATCTAAGTCTCTATTCTTTATTACATGTCTAATTTGTAACTACTCATTTCTCATTCAACACACTCTTGTGTGATCTTCACTCTTCCTGAACCCTTTATCTGTATCTAAATTTATCTATATGACACTCTAGTATTCTTCCAATTCAACCATTATTCCTCTATGCTCATATGAGTCTCATATTTCTATATCTATGAATCAACTCCTCTTGACTCTTTTCATTCTAGAAATGAAAAGATGATAGTTTTTCTTCCCTACTCTCCGTCAAGTTAGAATATTACATCAATAAAAACTTAGATGAGTCTCCTTACTTTATACATTTTACATTCATTTCTTATCTCTTCTCATTTCAATAAAATGATTATTTGACTTCCATTCTCTGAGCCTCTTCAAATTCTGCCCTTATCACATCAATTTCCACACTTGTAAAATTAGAATAATCATTTCAATTCAACCATTGTTGTTTATATCCTTCAACCATCTCACCAAAGTCTTGAAATTAACTCTCTTCAACAATTCTTCATTTATTTTTCATTCCAACTTTGAAAGACGTCCATTGATATTTCCATCTAAGCTACATGTGTCATTCAATCTCTTAAAGATGCATGATCTTTATATTGTTTGGTCATTAAACTTCAAGATGTTGAATAAATCTTATTTTCTTTGGCATTCATGTATTACTTTTGTTCCTTTGATCTCTTCATACTTTCACAATCTTTAACATGCCTTGACCCTTTTACATTTTGGAAATTCCTTACAAGACTCCACACTTATCCTTCAACAATGTTGTAAGTGACCTATTCTTCTTCTAAAATATCCTTTGAAAACTTTGTAAGAGACCATTCCATCTAAAAGTATCATTTGGTAATTTTTTAATTATCCACTTTCCCTAGATAAATTCTTTGTAAGAATTCATCTATGCCATTCTTCTAAAAGTGTCCTTCAGAACTTCTACAACATACTCTTTCTTTTTTTTAAAATGTCCACTTTCTTTAGACAAATTCTCCAAAAGAATTAATCAATGCCCTTCTTCTGAAGTGTCCTTCAAATCTTCTCCAAGTGACTTATTCTAAACATTTATTTGGGTCACATGCCCTTCAGATCCTTAGCAAAGTATCCTTTGAGATTCTTTTTTGGATCCTTTTCATCTAAGGGGCTTTAGGACAATTTCCTCGATAAAATACCAAGTGTCTATTTCTTTTAGCATTTTGTAATATACCTTTTATGGTTTCTCAAAATGTCCTTTCAAAAACTTTGTTTGGGTCACATGCCCTTCAGAATTTTTTTAAATTACCCTTCAAATTTTTTAAAAGATCCCTTTGGAAGCTTTGAACAGTCCACTTACCCTTCAACATTTTTATAATGATCCCTTCATAATTTTTGAATGGTCCACTTGCCCTTCAAGATTTTTTCAAAGTACCCTTCAAAATTTTTACAAAGATCCCTTCAAAACTTTTGAATGGTCTACTTACCCTTCAGATTTTTTCAAAAAAAGATATCCAATTTTCCCAAAAGTAATCATTGAACCACTTTCTCTGAAAGAATCCCAACTTACATTCATTTCTTTCAAAAACTTTATTGTGGATAATTTTTTTGATAAAGTCTAAATAAGTTTCCTAAATAAATTTCATGAATCACTTTATCTAAAAGAATTCCCTAGACAAATACAAAGGTGAAAAATCATCTAAATATGGAAACATTTACACATACAACCTTATGCATTTGTCACATTTTCTCTACATATCCTTATGACTTAGAACTTAGAACAAAAAGAGATACAAATGATAGTTATTCAAAGTACACACACAACTACATGGGGTTCTGTAACAAGTTTGTTCAACTCAACACCTTTGTCACTGATACATAATAGCATTTGACATCAATGAAAATCCTTCATACATCAATGACTATGTCCAGCAAGTCAGTTGGCTGATTTACCATTCTTCACCTTTCTTAACTTAGCATATGTTTTAGGCAGTTTGCCCTTAAGTTTGGTTGGTGAAACTTATTTTATTTTGATCATTTACTCTTGTTTCCAATGTATATATTATCTAGTGGATAATTGATAGATATTTTTTATTTTACTTGAGACTAAAATTAAAGTGAAATAAGGTTTATAAATATATGAAGCAACCATAGAATCCTTGAAGAGCCACCATGCACCTTAAATGGAACATAGAAAATAAAATCCCTTAATGAGGCATGGGTTAGCAAGTGGTTGGTGGTTGGTTGATTCTTAAATGTCTATTGGTAGTAGTTTAAACTCCCTAAGTTTAGGACTTTCTACCAAAAAATAGTAGAAAACAAGTTAAGAAAGAAAAAAGAGGAATCAAGAATTAGAAAAAGAGCATGTTAGGAAAATTGAGCCTAGACGTCTAGAGGGTAATGCCCAAGTGGAATTGGAGTTAGTAGGTGGGTGAACTATTGACTTATGGTTTTATATAATTTCCTTGGAATGAAATTATTATGTGCTTTGCTTGGCTCCTTTTTGATTTCAAGAGAATAAGACCACTTGGTTTATTCTACCTATAAAACCCTATAAATACAAGTCTAATCCACCTCTATTGACTATATGGAAAATAGATGAAAAAAATATTTAAATCAAAGATAAAGTTATACAAAATCAAGGTACTTTATCCCCATTCTACCTTACTTTCTACATACTACCATTTACAACAACCCTAAGTCTAATTTTCAAGAATTTATAATCTCAAGCACATTCAAGGCATCCAAGGCCACTCTCATTATAACATTCACTTACACATACATCAAGCACTAGGTGGGAGAACTACATTAGACTTGATCCTTATTTAGAGTATTGGTATGTAGGAAACTCTACATAGTGGGGTGTTGATGATATCCAGTCCATCCTACTAACACACACTCATTTATTTCTCATATCATACTTACAAATAGAATTAGGTTTCACACTTCAAATAAATATTTATAGGTACAATACATAGCTACAAGTTTCATCCATTTAGGAACAAAACATACAGACATAGGTGTAGGTGTTCCTTGAAAATAGGAACAATATTACAAAGGGGACATTAGCACCATGTTTAGGACACTACACATAGATGGTGTTATTGTCCAAACTAGCTGATACTATCAAGTGAATAGATGAATATCAAAATCCTATTGATGACACTTATAACTACTCAAATCTCAAATTCTTGAGCTTGGATCATCTACAACATTTAGTTTTTAACTAAATTTCTATTTATCCCAATTTATTACTAATATTGTAAAGTTAAAAGAGATAAAAATCATTTACCAATTATTATATTGATTATTTCAATTTATTTAACTCATTTAGACATATTATCCCTTTAACCAAACATAATAATTACATGTGTAAAACCCTAAAATGTTAAATCATTTGGTGAATACATCTTACTTCAAACATTGCATAAAACCCTAGCTTGCATTAATTCTTGTTTTTGTGCAATAAATTTAGGGATGCATAATTCTAATTTTATTATTTTATTTAGACAACCTAGCTAATTAAATTCAATTTTACATTAGGGTTTTAATTTATCTTACATCTAATTTAAATTGTTATGAAAAAACCCTAGATTACAAAATGATAACCCTAAACACACTTAGGGTTTGTATCATTTTCCTATATACTTAGATTTTAATTCCAAAAATATCACAATTTCCTACTATATTTTAATTTTGTAAACTTTCATATATTACTATTCTTAAAAGGTCCAAAATATAGAAAACTTGTTTTCCTACCTTCAACCTATAATGGAATAATTTAAAAATAGATTTGATGAAATTGATAAGTGTCAATTACAAGGATTTATGTCCAAACATAAGGATATACAAGATGATTTCATAAACATTCTTTAAGACTAACTCTAAAAGAACAACAATGGTCAATCTTCAACCCCTCTAGTTAATGATGTTATTACACCTGTAGTGGGCCCACTCAACCAAATAAGATAACACAACCCAATCTTGTTATTAATCCATCAGTGAAAACTAATCCAATTTTGGATAGTTCTTCTCCTCCTAATGTATAATCCCTTATGTAACAAGTTCTTTATCTGTAATCTAAGGTATTAAATCTTTAATAGGGAAGAGTTAAGCCTTAACATGCTTTGGATTCAAAAATTATTTGCATACATCTTTAGCACATCACATTGTGGCAACTCTTTTGCCATTTGGTTGTGTAGCATTCAAGCTCACATTATATGATGGCAAGGGTGACCTAGAGCATCACCTCAAAGCCTTTCACATATCATGCTTGTAATATCTATCTAATTATTGGCTTATTATGAAGCTCCTTCCACATACCCTCAAAGATTATGCCCTATAGTGGTTCTATGATTTACCTAACCAATATATCATGACATTCAAACAATTATCAAATACGTTCCTATCACACTTGTCTATCAACATCAATGATAATATATCATATACACAAGTGACATAGGTAAAATAAATGTCAAATGATCCCATAAAATATTATGTCTTAGAATACAAGACAATCTTATCAAAATTGACTAGCCCCATGTAAGATAGAGAGCTTAAAGATATATTCAAATGGATTCTATTACTAACACTTCATGAAGTAATCCTATTCAAGAAGTTTCCCACATTTATAGATATGTGTCATAGTTAAGAAACAAGAGGTTAAGATCTTAACAATGGTTAAATTAAAATAAAAAATGGATCAAAATCAACTATTAAGAGTACAAATAAACCTCTATATAAGTTTAGGGCCAAAGAGAACAAAATAGATCAAAAAATAGTCAGCATAACTTTAGAGCCTTCTCCAAGATTGGTTTTATTAGCTCCTCAGTGTAGAGTTTTCACTAATCTACTAGAGTCACCAGCATGAGTTCTAAAACAACTATTGGAATGCAATGTCATATCTCTCCCTCCCATTAAATAGGTTGATATGACATGGCCTCTTTTAAATAGTTAATATTCAAATGCATTTTATGAGTATCATAGGGCACTACGCCACATGATAAATAAATGCATTAGCCTGAAGCACAAGATATAGGATCTCTTTGAGGCCAACATTATCAAGGCATCATTATAATTGTTAGAGATCTTGGCATTGCTTTGATAAGTGGGATTTAGTTTAAATCCCTTGATTTGGATCTAAATGATTTCAATTGCATGGTATAACTCAACATAGTCTAACTCTCCATGTCTAGAAGTATTATGCACTAGGCACCAATTAGGTAAAGACATCTTGCAAATGTAGATCTCAAGAAATTTGTTCAAAGGAGATCGTTATTATTGTTAGGCTTACCTTGAAAATTATAGTTTATATTAGGACTCTCAGCAATATTTCCTACTTGTTTCTTGAGATCCAAGAAATCATTAGTGAGTTTTTGAACAATTCATTATACTTAATCTAACTCTCCCTTTAGGGGCTCTAATTTTTTTTGGGCTACAATTTGGACATTGGTGTTATTTATAAGAATGATCATTTGGGTAACATTATTCTAAATATGTTCTTTAGCATTTTCTTGGTTAAATAATCCTAGCTACTAGTTGGGTGCAACATGGCTCAAAGGCAACTGGTTGATCACTAGCAGTTGGTTTAATGTAGGGTGATTTTGATTCATATTAGATATGATATTTAGAGTAGGCATCATAGAGTAAAGTTTGGTATAACAAAGGTAGGACGCCCTTATAGTTGCATTTTCTCATCAATATGGATGGCCTCAGTATATACCAAAGGAAACATGTCAATATTTAAGGCCCTTCTTAGAAAGACAATTGTCATTGGGTCTAAATCATTATTATATATTTCCAAGGCCAAATCATCTTCCAGCTTATAGGGTAGAGATGCCAAAGTGTACATCTTTTGGAACCTAGCATTGAATGTTTTGATTGGTTCTTTCATGTCCCTTTTGAGGGTGGTAAACTATATGTATACAAATCCTAAGGTAACTACCCTACTAAATTGGGAAAGAAAAATGTCGTTAAACTGACCCCATCTCATGATGGAGTCTTTGGGTAGGTTGAGGAACCAATCATAAATGATGTCTCAGAATGTAAAAGAAAAGAGATAACATGCCAAATCCTCATGGATCATGTTAAGAAGCCTCAAAGATGCCTTAAAGGACTCAATGTACTCCTCAATAGTCATTTTATCAGTGGGGGTAAAGAGAGGAAAATACTTCTTTGGATTCATTAGCATATCATGTATGGATCCAGGGATGTTGATGGATGACCTGATTAACCATGCCATGATTGGCAAGAGAGGTTAAAAATTCTAGTTAGATGGATAATTTGGCTGGGTCCTAGACTTATTATGTCTACCTTTATCTATTGTAACCTTCCTATGGGTTTTCAAGGATGTCAAAGGGATCATGGGTTCAAATCGAGATCTAGTTCTAATCCTAGGCAACTCTAAGATGTAAAATGGGTACTAAGAGAAAAATAACTTCAAAGATAGCCTCATAAGTGAAAAATATATAAAATATCACTCAATGTTTCATAGAAAAAGATTTAGATTAAGCATATTCACTTTGATCTTTGAGGGTTTAGGTTTTGAAACCTTAGAATCCTCAAAAATTGCATAAAAGTTGTTAGTTATGCACATTAACCTTCAAAGATTAGTGTTAAACCAATATTTCAAATCAATATTTAGCATATTTTAATGATCTAATAGCATTTGATCACTTTAAAATAAATTTATACACAAATCTATGAAAAGATTTACTCAATTTCACATGAAATTGATAAAATATGATTTTAAATGTCCATATCTATTATAAGATAGGTCTTAGCAATTGATCTTTACACAAATTCTCATAAATATCTAAATTCTTTACCAAATTTAAGTCAATATTTGCAAAGATGATCAAAATAACCTTTAATATGCTTGAAGATTAGGGTATTTCACCTATCTTTGCATTAATTTAGACAAATATCCAAGTTATTTATGAAAATTTACATAAATGAACACTTTGATTAAATCCTTCAAAGAATGCAAAGATTCATGTAAATAAAGTAGTTTCTTGGTGTTTTTTAATAATATTTAAGTACTTTGAAATAATTATGCATGTTTTAAATTAAGTACACTATAATTCGAATAAGATGCATGAAAATAGTTGCATAAAGGCCCTCCTAGCACTAACTTTTCCCTTCCTATTGATGCACTTAATGTGCTCCCTGTGTCACTAAGGAATAGGGGGAAAGTAAGAAACTCAATTATATGTCTTGAAAGACTTGAGTATTGTGTTATTTATATAACTAATACTAGAAATAACATAATAGTAGAGATATGGTCACCACTTTGAAAGTTTTCAAGTAAACCCTATTGTAGGGCCAATAAATATTATGCACTGACACTTTTTCTTGCTAATATTTATAAATTTATTTTAATATATGCCAATTATTGCCCAAAATATAAAAAATATTGGATATTTACAAAATCAACTAAGTTAAAGTGATTCATGGGTAGATCCAAAGGAGAGAAGGGTAAGGTAAAAAAGATAATTTTCTTCAAATGATCAACGACACCAATTCTTCTAACTTCTAAGGCAAAAACACATAAAATTAGCATCTACCAACTCTCGTGTTATGCTCAAAACTAAATAAATGTAGTTGAATATTTAGAGGAAAAGAAATTCATATATTTAAAAACATATTTTCCATGAATATTACTCATTCATAGCATTTAGTTGAAAATAAGATGAAAATAGAGAAAATATGCTAACATATTAGTCAGCCTAGTGTTAAACTCAAACTAACAGATGGATAAATTGAATGTGATTGACAAATTAGCTTGCGGAAAGAAATCATTAGTCATCTAAAAGCATGATAATTAAAAATTATAGAAATACACAATCAAACACTTTAGACAAACTTTTGAATTCTTTGGCTCTCTTGCATTAATTATTATAATCAACTATTTATAATTACTAATTATGGTAAATCCCTATTTATAGGATTCAAAATTTCCTGAAACAAGTTCAAGTGGGCCCATCAAAAGGCACCCAAATAGCCAAGTGGCTAAAATGTTACATACAATAGAATATTATAATTCTAATTTATAAAACATAATAGAATATTCTCTATGGGCCTTAAAGAGGATGTTGTTTGGCTTATTGATGTTGCTTCTGCTTATTCTCAACAACTTCCTTTATCTGTACTTATGTACATACCTCGTAATCTTGGTTGATTTGAGAAAAGTCTAGGATCATGAGCTGAAATAAGTTAGGTATCATTTATGGCATCTCAGTATATCCATTCATGGACTTATTATTGATGTTTATATTATAATGCCATATCTTTCTTAAACTTGAAGAGGTGATTTGTAATGACATTTTTAGCATCCCATGCCCTAAACTCATCTTTAGGTAATAGGTATGAGTCCTTATACTTTGTAGCCACTACAATGTTTTGCCATCTTATAATCTTAGTCCTCCCTAGCTTGTAAGGAGTTTTGTGGGGGATTTTCTACTTCTTGATCTTAAATATTCCATCAACTCCTAAGATAAATTGATAGTCCATCTCTTCCTTGACTATATTTATTAGCACATATCTTGGAAACCTAAGAGGAGCTACCATCAATCCCTCTATTCAGATGACTATGTAATATGGGTATAGCCAGTAGCTACCCAAGTCATTCAATATCTTTCTAACCTCTAGGATAACCCTCAACATCTCACACTCTGATTTATTTATAGATAATCAAGCATAAGTCTTCTACAATCACCTTGATGTTTTACCTAAAGTGGTTAATGTTCATTATAGAGAATAATTGTGGCACAAAGTATGGTCATGTGGGGACCATGAATTCTAACCTAATTATGTATTTATGAATATTACATCTAATATTCATATTATCATGAATAATGGATCACCATTATTATAAGTGTCATTCATTGAATAAACTAGATTGTTACTAATTATAGATACTAGAAAACCACACATGATGGTTCTAGATGTCGAATCACCCTTGGATTAGACCATTACACAACCTCCAACCATAACCCTAAGTTAGTTTATCTAAATATCTAAACCCAACTCACTAACCCACCCTTTTATTCCACTTAACCTTAAACCCTTGACTGTCGATGGTCACCTTGATTGCCAATAGTTACCCTGATCATCAATGGTTAGGTCTTCCCTATCTAGGCAAAAACATTTCAAGCTATTTGTAAGCTAACACATCAAAATTTAATATGGATGGAAAGATAATGCATCACAACAACTATCCAAACCTCTTATGGAACCTTCTACCTCCATCTCTCTTTTCCTATAAAAGGAGGGGAGCAGGGGGTGAAAGGGGATCTAAGAATTTAGCATTCAAGAAATCAAGCTATCAACCAATAGTCATCAAGAACCTCTTCATCAAGAAATTATTTGTAGGTCTTCCCTTTAGCAAGTTAGAACCCATGATAGAGACATGAACCTCTATCAAAGTTATTTTTTAGGTAAATTACTATTACTCTACCAAAATTACTCTAGAAATAGCTACCAACCATCAAGTAACCAATTAAGTATATTTCTAGTTTTTAAGTTCTTATTATTTGGTTTCTGACCCTTACCCTTCTACATCATATATTTTGACCTCTCATATCTAACCATACTTTTAGCCACTTATTGACCCCTTCTACAAATTGAACCAGAGTCTTTTTTTGAACATCCTCAAAACCCATAAAAACCATCGATGGTCACCCTCAACCATCGATAATCACCAATTGTCGATGGTCACCAACAATTGATGGTCATCTTAACTATCAATGGTCATATCAAATACCAAGTCAATATGGTTTAAAATAACAACAATTTATTTCCACCTACTTACCCTCAACCAAATTCCACTTTCTGTCATCTTGCCTGGTCATAGAATCCTTGCCTATTTTCTAGACTTGACTTGACCTATTTTACTTTAGTATTGACCCACTATTTTTTTATAATTAGTCTATTTTATTTATAAAGAATGTATTTCTTCTTGTATTCTCTTTCATTATTTTCTATAATTTGGTGCAAGTAATTTACCTTCATTTCTTTCAACTTAAATGTTATAAAGAGTGTGGATTGATAGTCTCCTAGTAAGCTCATGCTTATTAAATCTAGTTCACAATAGGAAATCAACCTTTATATCTATCTAACAACCCCTTTGCATTAGTGTTTTCTTATCCACAAGTCATTTTTTCCAAAACAAAGATGATCTCTTCATAATCATCTAAATCATGCATGTACAAACAAATAGGTTCTTCTACCATACCTGCATTCAGTTTCCTACTTCTTTAACAAGAAAATAAATAGAAATTGAGATAAACTTTTTGGCACACCCAGTGGGACCTAATAACATCTAGGTACCCTTTTCTTCCTTATTCTATGCTCATTTAAAGAAATAGAAATTTATTTTGGGTATAAAATAAACCTTGCATACATTGATTACTTTCATGTTTTGTTCATATAGTTAAAATTAAAGGCAAAGTAATTCAATCATAGCTTCACTTATTTATCACACACCATACCAAACCACTTAAATCAATAAACACATCATAACAATTGACATAAGGCCTGACTAGGAAATCATCTCCTAGTGGATCACCTTCACCCTTTTGGTTATCTTACTTGGAGGTCATTAACAAGAAGATAAACCAAAACTCAATTGTCTAGTTGAATCTAAACTCTAAAAATTAGTATATACTAGATAGGCACCCAACACCCTTATTATTGTGGTGTGTGAAGTGAGGGGGTAGGCCCCACTACCAATCCATGTATTGATTTCTAACATAGATCCTTTTGAGATCCTTAAACACCTGAAACCAACCATAGACTTATTTTCTAGTACCTATTTTATAAAACAAGTTCTTTTTCACACTTCTCAACTAAGGCATAAACCAAAAGTGAGATAAAAGATAACCTAAGATTTTAAATGCACTCTAGTGTATGTTTTTTATTGCCTTGAGATCTTTTTATTTTGTTTGCTTTGGATTTGAGTTGTGAGCTTTCCTTTATTTATTTCTATTCCTCATATGGTTTTTACTAGACAATAGTTGAGAAACCAAACCCACCAAGAGACACCTTCCTCTTCTTCTTCTTCCATGGAGTATACCTTATAATTTTAGGGTTCAACCCATCCTTTCACCCCCTACCATGACTTGGATTATTTTCCAAGGTGATGTGGACTTTGCCACCTTCCTTGATAACAACCCCATGACCCTCCAACATTACCTCTATATACACATAATGTTTTCACTCTTTTATCAATTACTGATGCTTTACATCTTGTAGGAACCCATCATGACTCAATATCTCTAAGTGCATGCCTTAAAGGCTACATCAAGAAATGGGTGGCTAGACCTTTGGTGGTTCACATGATTGTTGTCCCTTATTTCCATATTATTCCCTATCCATTTATCTCCTAAAACCTTTCCCTAAGCTATCTCTCCTTTGTTGTACATTCCTCTAGTATTTTCCTCTTTATATCCTTCTTTCCATTTCTTAGTACCCTTTTTACCTATTTAGTAAGCTAGGTCAACCTGGTTAACCTAGCATAGTCTAGGGTCACTTTAGCTATTTAGGCCTAGTTTCCATCTAGCCAACCTAGCACAAACTTTAGGCATTAGCTTGATAATGTGCTAGGTTGAATTGATCAACCTAGCATAGACAACATGTCCAAGTGATTTTTAGGTCAGATACTCCTATATATACAAGGTCATTTTGGTCATTTTCATATGAATATAATCAAGAGTTATTATTCACTCATACTTCTTCACAATCTACTCTTCCACCATTCTGCTTGAGGAGTCTTAGCTTAGGTTTCTTATTTGGATAGGTATTGGATGATTTGGCATAATAAATTGAACCTTATAAACCACAATAGCCTCTTTTGAAGCCTCATTGGCCAAGGGAGAGATTGAGTCATGACAGGCTCACCTTTAGCTAAGTATATTCTAACTTTGTTCTCATCTCTTTTAGTAGATACAAGTAGCATAAGTGTTGGCTCTTGTAACATTAATCCTCATATTCCATGTATTAGGGTGTTATTCATACTTAATTTATTTAAAGTTCCCTAAACATGTATTTGATTGCTTTGCATCTAACCCTTTACTTTGTGCCATAGGCTTTGGTAAGCACTAGATTAGTTTACTTTTCTTTTTATTAGATCAGTTTACTTTCTTATTTATTATCATAAGTGAATATAGAAACTATAGGAATCTTTTATGGTTATTGTGAGATTGTGTTAGACTATAGGATTTGAAACCTTTCCTAGCATGATGTGTTATGACAAATGATATAAGTGATCCCCTAATTGGGTCTAGCGTATCCTCATATTGGTCATGTTCCCACTTAACAAGTGTGTGCCCCAATCAGAAGTGTAGGTGTGATCTATCTTATCTGATCTAGGTTTTATTCATTCACACCATGCTATTATGATTATATACAACCTCAAAACCCTGTCTTACCACACCCCTACTTTGGTTCCTCCTAGTGATCCACCTTATGCAATGCCTTCCCATATTATGGTTGCCACTGCTTTTACCTAACCTATGTTCACTTAAACATCTTCATCCACTGATAATCCACCTACTACCTCAAATTAAACTCAATCAAACAACCTAACCAATAACCAAAAACCCCCTACACCAGCCAATAACTCCTCCAACATAAGGGCAACGTTACCTGTACTTACCCATAACCCATCTACCATGGGGATACCTTTTTCCCATAGTACTATTATTCCCCTTATCACTACCAACCCACCAATCTCCACCCCAATTTAAAGTGTATTTATTTCTATACCTTCTATCCTTCCACATATCAACACTAGATTCACCACTCACCCCCAACCAACTAACTCATCCATACCCCCAACCCAATTTATATTAATTCAATAATCCAAAAATCTGATCATACCTCCAAACTAACCCACATCAACTCCTCAAAAAATACCTAAGACACCCTACCCATGCTATGTTCTTAATTCATAAGGATACATAACTCTGTCATCCACCCAACCTCTTTTAACCATTAACCCTTATGTGTCATCATCACAACCTTCAATGACCACATACCAACATGTGGTATCTTCTCAACCTGCTACTAGTTATCCATAATTGTATCCACCTAAACAAAATAAAACTTACCACATAATTATGGAACTCCCCAACCCCAAATCAATTTGGTCAAATTATTGATGGACAAAATGACCAACCTAGAGTCATTCATCTCTGGGGTTCATAACCTCTTATCTTATGAATAGATCTATAACAAACTTATTCACCCATCCATAATTATCTAACCTTACCCTCCTCAATGGAAACTAGCCAAATTTTATATGTTTCAAATCAAGGAGGACCCCCAACAACACTTAAGAACATTTTGTCATTCTTGCTACTTGATTGCCTATGATGATGCTCTTTTCCTTCACACCTTTCCTATGTCTTTATCTAGACCAACATTAGATTGGTATAGTTTTATCACTAAGAACTTCATCTTTTTATTTTCCCAACTCTCCCAAACCTTATTAGAACACTTCTTAATCAATATATCTAAGAATGTCTCCATCACAGACATCTATTTCATTGGTCATTTTGATGATGAATCAATTGCCAATTTCATATCTCGATGGATAGGTATTATCAATGAGCTCTCTTTCTCCTTACCCCAACCTGAGTTGATTGAAATTTTATCTTGAGATTTTACCAAACATATTTACCCTACTCTACAAGTTCAAACCCTTAGAAATTTTGATGAGGCTTTCACCATGGCATGCAAACTAGAAATCAGATCCATCAATGAGGGGAAGTTGAAACTAAGAAATAAAAATTCTAGCTTTAAATCCAGTGACACTTACACACTCAAGACCACCAACTAATCCAACTAACCTAACACTAAACCAAAGGTAGCCACAAACATGTTTGTCGTTAAAACCATTCTACCTTCGATTGTCAACCAACCCAACTAAACCAAATCCTCTAATCAACAAACCTAAAATCAAAACTAGGCTACCCCAAAGCAATATAATTTTCTAGGTGAGTCATATACTTAAGTTTGGACTAGTTAATCAATTCCAACATCATACAGATTCCCCCCATCAAACCTCCTTAATAATTCAATGATTCTTTCCTAATGCTTGGTTGGTACAATGAGAATGATTTGTGTCCCTTCTGCCATGTTATTAGACATGACATTAGTAAGTGTTACACCTTCATAACCATTTTCCAAAACTTGATTGATAAAAGATAACTTACATTGGATAATCGTAATGCACATCCAAATTATTAACTCAACATATTTTGATAACCTTTTCCCAATAATTCCCCTTCTACCAACCATGATGACAATAAACAAAAATCATCTCATGCTCATGAGGTCCATATGGTCAATGTATTTATTAGTAAACATATCATTGAGGAAACCATTACCTCAACTACCTCTTCTTCCACTCCACTTATTGAGGTGGTATACTTACCCTCCATTCCTTTGGACACCTAAACAAAGAAAGGAACCACCTCCTCTCCTTCACTTTTTAAGATAATGAGCTTACCCACCTCTACTTTGATATAAATAACAAAGGAGGTAACCATTTCCATCACACCTTCTTCCCCCATCATGGAATTACCCACTCTCTCTTGGGAAACCTTTCCACAAAGATAGATCACCTTACCTACTCCCTCCATGGAGGAAACATCCTCCCAAATCTTGAAAACTTTCATCAAGGACAAGGGTAAAAAAAACATTCCCTTACCTCAACCTATTAGCTTAATCTTTGAATTTTATGCTCAAAGAACCAAACCAGTTTACAAACCCTTCTCTAGATTGGTCCAAAGCTTGTAATTCTCTTCTAAAACCAATTTGGATTGAGCCAACTTTTGTCACTATCTTAGGCTCCCATATCAAAACAAGAATTAACCTTCAACCTCACTTCATCCACAATCTAACCTATCATCACATCAATCCCTTCATCAAATAACTCTCCCTCCAAAACCATAGAAGAACCATCCAAACCACCTCCATCAAAAATTATCAAATCACCTTACACCTCTCTAATCAAACCCACCAAGAACTTAAGGTTACTTCTTAATCCAAACCTCATCCACCCATATTTGAATTTATAATTAACCCTATCTAGTCCACCAAATAAAACCTTGGCCAAATAAACCAAGAAGATGGAACCACATAAATTCCCAACTAGAACAAAAACCATACCACCCAATTCTCTATTACCTTACATCTTGGGACCCCATCCTTCTTCCATCCTAGGAGATCATCCTTCTATCAATAAGTCTAACCCTCCCAAAACAACCCAAACTAAACTTCCTCCTCTTATTTTACCTTTACCTACTCCTCTAAAACATCAAATTCCCCATCATTTCTAGACAAACTATCTACCTCCACCTACCCATATATCTCCAAACCTTTATTATCCCAATCATCCACTTCTAAATCTTTCACCTTTAAACCTTAAACTTCCTAGCCAACCAACAAAAATCAATCCCAAATAAATCCACCTACCAAAACCATTCTACCACCCATAACTCTCATGGTGAAGCCTACTTATAAGAAGCTCCCCCACCAAAACTAAAACCCCATCACCCTCAACACCTTTGATCAAATATTATTTATGAATTTTAAAAATATTATTACAAACTTATTCCTTAAACCTACCATATATTATACCCTTTGACCCTTAAAATCCCAAACCATCTTGGTTTGATGAATTTTTAATATCCTCATACCATAAGACACCTAGACATGACATGGAGAATTGTAAAGCTATCCAAGTGCTTATCCATAACTTGTGGGATAAGGATGATCTATTATCAAATAAACCTCTATTAATCTCATTATTAATCCTACCACAAAATTAACCTATCTAACCCTTACCCACTCCCACACTCTCATCTAAGAGTGAGGAAGAATTGAAGCAACCTTCTATCCCAACACTTTGCCTCATCCACACCATCCATATGGTCACTCGATATCAAGTACAACAAAATGATAATGGAAAGGCCAAAGTGTCTATTCCATGGAAATATCCTTCCACCCCTCAAAATTCCAACCAAACTCAATAAAATTAACCTTTACCTTCACCAAAACCCAAAATATCCATTTTGGGTGCCTCTCGCTCCAACCCTTCTAAATCTATCCAGTGAGTAGTTCTAAAACATCTTGACTAAATACCAATGAATATGATCTTATACAAACTTATCAACACCTCACCCCATCACTACTAAGAATTGATAGAGTCCTTACAATCCATATAGGTTCAACCCAAATATCCTTAACCTCTCATAGCCTTTGTCAAAGCTCTTCAACTCTCCACCCTTGTCACATTCAAGGATATAAAAATACCTTCTGTTCATCTTGAAGATCTCAATCCTACCCTCTTCATCACTAAATACATCACTAAAACCTACATTAAAAGTGTGATGACTGATGTAGGATATAATATTAATATTATCTCCTCTCATGATTATGACCAACTCTAACTACCAAATAATATCATGTCAAAAGCCACATATATCCTCCATTCCTTTAATGATACTATGCATATAACCCTAGGGATGGTTGTCCTCTAAATCTACTTGGGACATCACATGATTCTATAGATCTTCTATGTTGTATAAGGTGATTTTTAATATAATGTCTTAGTTGGATGCCCTTGGATCCACTCTATGAGTTGTATCTCATCTACCTTACATTGATGTGTCAAGTTTGAACATGAGGGTTTCACATCTTGAAACAAGACATATCAACCTAATAATATTCTTCTTCCTCACTCATCCACCTCAAAACCAAACAACAAAAAATACACCCTTACCATCAATGATGTTTTAACTAGATCATCTATCCCTTCTCAATTCCCCATAGAGGACTCTTTGGAGCCTATGTTCTAACATTTCTCACTGGGAGAGTATCATCATTTGACCTTGGATGATTTGCCTACTCAAGAGTATGGGAAGCTTGACCATAATCTTGGTTATGATCCCAATATTAGAACCATCATTCCATTTAGGCTTCCCAACCACCAAACTAATTTCATATATGGGGGACTTAATCATCTACTTCTCACTCCCTCCACCACCTCTTCTATTTGACCATTTAATTTCAAATTATCCTATCTAGATAAATTAGAATTTACCAAATTTTACATTTATATGTGTGCTTATAATGGATTAAACCTCAACCATTATGAGCATGGACCCCATAAATTACCTTCAATCAAAACCCAAAAACCTCATGAGTTATTTGGCCTTGGGTTTGTCCCACCAGAAGAACCCACCAATTCACCCAAACCCATTATAACCATTGATGAGGATGTTCCTTCGTAACAAACCCCATCTCATTCAAAGTTTTATTATTTCAAAACCATCCCTTATAAATTTTTTTAGTCAGTATCATTAGTTTAGGCCCCTTGACCTATCAAAAGGACAACCAAACTAAAACCTTTCCTCTGATTCATCCTGAAATGGTAGAAAATGATTATCCTACCATCCAACATTAGGATGATGATTCAATTCTCACTTATCTTGGTGTGGGGGATTATTTTATCCATAAATCCCTTCCTCTTGAGAACCAAACCATGTTGAATTGATCTACTATTGATGTCAAATTGGGTACTCAAGATAACTATCATATTGTAAAGACTGATCAATCCTTAAATTCCTCATAACAATAAGATTACCCTTCCTTCATGACCAAAGCATAAAATTTTCTTGGTCTTATTAGGATGTGATAGGAATTTACCCTTGTGTATCCTTTCATAACATCACCATCCATCTTGAGGCTAAGTCTATGAGGAGAAAGCTTTACAAGATGCACCCTCGCATCACCCTTCTATTCAAAGAAGAGTTTCAATGCCTTTTATAAATCAATTTCATTCAACCCATTCACTATACCCAATGGGTTTCTAATATAATCCCCATTAATAGACCCATAGGGGGAATTTAATTCTATATTGACTTTTGTGACCTCAACCTTGCTTGTTTAAAGGATGACTTCCCTTTACCTAGTATAGACCAACTTGTTGATCTTACAACTGGCCATGAGATGTTATCTCTCATAAATGTTTTTTTGGGATAAAATCAAATCTTGATTACCCCTAACGATCAACATAATATTTCTTTCATCAGCGCATAGGGAACCTTCTTCTATAGGGTCATGCCATTTGGTATGAAGAATGTTGGAACAACCTATCAACATGTGAAGACCTATATCTTCCATGATATCATCCACAAAATTGTAAAGGACTATGTATATGATCTCCTTGAGAAGTCCAAATATTGTAATGATCATCTAGAAGTTCTCAAAATTATCTTTGGGTGCCTAATCCAATTCCATGTTTGACTCAACCCTAAAAAAATATGTTTTTGAGGTTTTATCTAGAAATCTTCTTGGCTTTATCATCTCTCTTCGAGGAATCAAAATAGACCCTACTAAAGTTTGGTCAATCCTCATCATGCCACCTCTAACAAACCTTAAACAAATTTGTAGCCTATATAGGAATCTTGAATCCATTCATCCATTCATCTTTCAGTTATTTGATAGATGTCAACCCTTTCACCATCTTCTCAAGAAAGATACATATTTTAAGTGGATTAAAGACTACCAACAAGCCTTCTATTCACTGAAAGAGTACCTTTTTTCCACTTATTCCTATTCTTCCTAAAGAGGACCAACCGTTCTTCCTTTATATCTCTACCACTAACCATTCTTTAGGGGCAATGCCTATTCACCATGATGAACAAAACGAAGACAAAATTATCTATTGTATAATTTAAACACTTATAGAGTATGAGACTCGATACACCCATATCAAGAAGCTCTACCTCACATTAGTCTTTATGTCTTCCAAACTTTGTGATTAACTCCTTGATGAAAAAACTTTTGTCATCACCAAAATTGACCCACTCAAGTACATGCATTTTAAACCATACCAAAACCAATGTATGGGTAAAAGGTTCATGCTCCTAGCTAATTTTGACCTTGAGTTTCTCCAATAGAATTTAATTAAAGGGAAAGTAATTACCATTGAATTGGACAAAGATCCTTTTCCAGATAACCAACCACTCCCACTTGTGTTTTTATATGAGTCCATCATGACTCTTTGTCAAGAGGACATCACCTACCAAATGACCATGTTCTTCACCAGCTCAAAGTGTCAGCATGGTGGGGGTGCCAGAGTTATTCTCATTCCCAATGATGGTAAACCTCTTCCTCTTTCCTTCAAACTTGATTTCAAGTATACCAATAATATGGCTAAGTATTAATCCCTACTAGTAGGTCTCTAAACCACTCTAACCTTGGGAATTAAGATGATCAATGTCTTTGGTGATTCCCAAATTTTGGTCAACCAGATGAATAGATCCTACCAATGCAAGAATGATGTCTACAAAAGTACAAATGACTAGTAGATATACTCTTATCATCATTTGATCATTACCTTATCAAATATATTCCATGATCTACCAATAAGTTCACAAATAAAATGGCTTCCCTTGCTTCCTAGATCCCATCTACACCTTCTGATTCAAAGCTCTTTGTCACCATTCATCATTTTATCACACCCTTTTATATCTAATCTAACCTCCCTACCATTTATAGTATTAATGAATTTCTCTCAAACATTTGGTATGAATAAACCTTCAACTATCTAAACCTCAGCATCATTACTCTTAACCTCTCTAGAAATTCCTGAAGAGCCTTTATTTAGAGTAACTCTCATTATAACATACTAGGGGGAATCCTTTACAAACATGGTTTTGATGGACTTCTTCCCCATTGACTAAATAACCATGAATCTTCCCATGATATCAAGGAAATGCACGATAGGATCTATGGGGGACACTTTAGTGATGTAGTTTTCACTAAACTTATCCTTTGCTTTGGCTACTATTGGCCCACTCTCAACTAGGACTATCATGATTATGTAAATAAGTGTGTTAAATGTGAATAACATGTCAATTTACATCATGCACTATCCCATGGTCTTTAAGTATCTAAGGACTTTTAGCCCTTATCATAATGTGTACTATATCCCATTGGGGAAATCAATCCTCATTCTTCATAGTGGTACCACTCCATCATCACCACCACTAATATTTTCACCAGGTGGGTAAAGGCTATTCCCCTCATCTTGAACAAAGTTGATAAGATAGTCAAATTCATAAATCATCATATCATCTATCATTTTGGTGTTCCCCATAATATCATTACTGATAATGGAAAATATTTCAAAAATAATCAAGTCTAAGGTATTTGTGATGTATTTGGCATCAAGTTAAGCTTTTCCTCACCTTACCGTCCATAAGAAAATGGATAGGCATAATCCTATAACAAAACCCTCAATAAGATATTAACCAAATTAGTCAATGCTTCTAGTCAAGATTTATATTTGCACATCCCTTTCACTTTATGAGACTATCTCACTATCATTCGAACCTCTACGGGTCTTACACCTTTCTCTATGGTGTTTAGAGTAGAGGTAGTCTTGCCAAACAAAGTAGAAATTACCTCTCTTTGCATATACTTACAAGACATCATTTATAAGAGTGAATATCATCAATAACATCTAGAATGACTTGAGGTACTTGATGGGTGCCACCTAGCATCACTTAACCATCTTCATGTCTATTAAGAGTGAATCAAGCATGCCTATAATAAACACCTAAAAAAATGAGAATTCAACATCAGAGACCTCATCCTGAGGGAAAATCAACATGTGATCAATATGGGAAAATTAAGCCATGCAAGTTTGATTTCAATTGTCTTGGACCCTACACATAACCCATAAGTATGGATCAAGAGCTTATCATTTATCATCTTTTGAAGGCAAACATGAACTCGGGCCTCTTAATGCTTTCCATCTACATCCTTTATTTTTTTAAATAAGCATAAAATTCACCTTATGTCTACCTTAAGCTCATCCCTTGATTTATGATATTTTCACCTCCCTCACACTTTCATCCTATCCCTTTAAGGATAACTGATTATACCATAGAACCATGTGATTAACCATCATAGTCATAGATTGATCCTAAATATGGGTACCACTAATCTACTCATGGCATGATTCTCATGGATACTTTTATTCCCTAATCAAATGGAATCCCATGGTCATTGTCTCTCAAAACTACCCCTTTCACCTATCATTAACCTCTTGTGCTCTAGGTTTTATCCTCATGAAGGTAAAACTTCAAGCCTAAATTAAATTTTCCATGTCTAACCTATCATCAAAACAATTTGGGATACCAAAATATCACTCAAGTTAAATATCTCTAGCATGCAGACTACTCCATTGAAAGATAGCTACCCAAAATCTAAATTACTTAAAGGATAGACTATTCTCTTGAAATACAACTACCAAAATGAACAAATCCAAAATTAAACCACTCCCTTGAAGGATAGCTAAGTCAAATTTTTAAAATAAATCATTTGAATCTTCTCACTTTGATAAGATTCATAAACCTATTAGAACAAAGTAATAAAAGACCCTATATAAAAATCAAGAATGAGTTATCCCAAAAAAGCTACAATCAGCTTTCATATATAGAATCAATAAAATTCCCACATTAATTAGTCTACACCTTATTTTAAAACATGGACTTATCTATTATGGTTCTTAGGTCACCTATAGAAGGGGTAAACCAACCCTCAAGAGGTTACACTACCATTCATACCACCTATCACATATCTCCCCTCGTACTATCTATAAATCAAAAGATTTCTGAGCTTACTTGACACAATGTGCTCAAGACATATTTTATCAACCAACACATGATAATGTGAAGTATTAAAAGGGTTTATGTTATTTAAGAAAATATAACTTTGGTTTGTTTAGTCCTTACCAATAGAGAAGCATCATGAATTTTATTATCCTCTCATAATTGGTTCATGTATTCACTTAGACATATGTCTCATGTTTTTCATTTATTTTCCTAGATCTAGTTTAATTATATTACTTTATGTGTTATCATCAACAAAACTACATAATCAAAACCATAACCAACCATAATCATAAATCACATCACATTCATGATCATAACCATATTCAAAACATCATAACCATAATCATAAAAATCACAACCATATATAAAACAAAGCATCACATAATCATTATCATATATAACCACTCATCATAAATATCATCCATAAATCATCACGTGAGTAAGCTAGTAAGTTTACATATCATGAGCATAATAATGAGCAAACTATACATCAAAACCATGAACCATAAAATTGCATATATATATACATATATATATATATATACACACACACACACAGATATATATATATACATATACATATATATATATATATATATATATATATATATATATATCATGTCTCATTAGTATTAAATAGTACATGTAAAAATGTGCATCTCTCTCTTTCAAAATATACATCTTGCTACATCAGCTTGCAGGCTAGTATCAAAAGCATATACATATCATATCATAAAACTATGCCCGTGGAGCACCACTACCATGTGGTGCCTACCCCCCTGAGGTGACTACCAATCTACCCACCAAATTATCCCACTAATCTAGAGGCAGTATACCTACACCACCTACCAAACTAGCTCTATACTCACCCCATCAGGGTTGATTGAGATACTATGTCAAAATTATAGCTTCATAATAACATAATCCCTTAACTTTGGCAAATTATTATGCCATAAGGATGTTACCTAGTGGTATTATTGGTTATATAGTTTCTCCTCCTCTCTATCTCAAAGTGTCCCTCTCTTGGGTCACTAAGGCTAGTGATGTCCTCACCTAGTACCTCTCACCCATTATGATGGTAACCTAACCATATAACATTAAACAAGATGACCCTATAGTGTATCCATCTACCCTTGTAAATATATTATATATGCCTATGTAGTGGTTAGTGCCTCTCTTGCATATCCATCAAGGCCACCTCTTTGTACTAATACCTATGGAACCCCACTAGATGGATCCACATCTATAACCTACATAACCCCATCATCCCATCCAAAATATACCACTATATTAAGGGCCTAGTACCATTCCATGTAACCATCAACAAAATATACATCATCTATCTCTGCTCTAGTAGGTAGCTCCTCATAATTACGAACTATCTCCACTAGTTATGGTTCTAGAAGAAAAAACTTAGAATCTTCCTACTTATATCTTAGGAATGAAGCTAAAATACCTTATACTAAATTAAACTACCTATGAACCCTATAAAAATGGATGAGCTATGTCTTTCCCTTTCTCCTCCCAAAAATCCACCTATAACTTTGCATCAATAAAATAGAAAGATGAAATATGACCTCCAAACCACATCTCTAGCCTTTAAGGCCTCTAGTGCCCCCTTGAACCAATCAATGTCTCATGCACCTCCTATAGCTCTTATGAACATGTAATCACTCCATGACATGAAACCTATCCTGAATTCCATCTAGGCATATCCTTCCCATGACAACCCCATCAGTCTTAGAACCTAGATATTCTCATAGGCCTAATAATGTAACATGAACCTGACACTGATCCCATACCTTCTATGGGCTCTAAACTCCCACAACTCCTAGTATATCTAAACCATAAAAATAGGTGCCCACCCAAAAATTATTCGACCCAATAACATCTCCACTAGGACTCCAAAAAATAAATACAAAAACCTCTCACTACTCAAATCTAGCATCATAAAACACAAGACTACCATCATCATTTTCATCAACCTCCAGTCATCTCTGACCCTCTAATGCAAAGGCATATAGTTAAACCCACTAGCATACCATTTAGAAAACATATGATCATCACCATATAGTTGCTCCATCATCTCATCCCTCTCATCTCTCCCAAAATGATATATCAACTCCCCTTAAATCATTATCCATGTAATCTTATGTATATCCTCTATCAAGATAGTCATCTTGATAGTTAGTAGGAGAAAGGTGTTCATGGATGGATCCCATCTCTCGATGAGTGTTATGATCATCACAACATCTCATGGCACATGATAGAAGTGCATCATCATACTAAGGTTGAGCTCCTCCATGTCCACCTAGTCATCATCCATCATCTCATGATGGATCTCCAAAAAGATCTAAGGAACTCAATCCCATATTTGGATTTGATCTCATAGCTACACATTTACATATAGTAAACACACTTAGTTATTTATAAACTCCTTCGCTCTTGGACAATGTCCTTTTACCCCATTTCACCTACCTAGTTACACCTATACAAACAACATCTACATCTTTTCTTTTAACCTACCCTAAACCCAATACTAACCTTAGCATTGTGATGCTAAAAAAATTTAAACTCACCTATTTCATTAAAATTTTATCAAAAACATTTGACCCTTTGACCATTTAGTCGATTGTCAATGGTCACTATGATCATTGATGGTCAGCTAGCTATTTAGCCTATGGTCTTCAATTATTAATGGTCAAATATGACCATCAATAGTCGAGTATGACCATTGACAGTCATTGTGTGTGATCATCAATGTCAAAACCCCCAAACCTACCTACCCAAAACCCCCCAAACCACCTCTTTGCAATAAATAATTAAGCTAACTATGTCCTTTGACCTACCCTGTAACTAACCTACCCTCCAATTTTTAATTTTCACCCATAAATTTTAACAAAAACCACTAAACCCAAACCTAAAAAACCTAGGAAAAACCCAAATCCTACCCACACCAGAATAAAACAACATAAATTTAACCAAAAATGAAAAAAATAATCTAGTATATCAATCCAATATAACCCCTACCTCATTCCTTGACCATCATCAAAGAGGAATCCTATGTCCCACTACCTAGCCACACCCCTATTCACCATGCATCCTCGATCCCATGCTAGGTCAACTCAACATCAATCTCATTCTCAACCAATCATCAACCACCCTATCAACATTCTCACACAAAATTCCAAAGTCATCAAGTACATAAGAGTCAAGAAAGTCAAAAGCAAAAGTGAAAATGACTTGCCTTTTTTCACTTTTATCTTTTGTGCTTTTAAGATTCCCCCCTGATCATCGATGGTCAGGCTAACCTTTGATGGTTGATTCTGAGACCTCTAACCATTGATGGTTAGTATCTTCTCTTTTTTAAAATGTTTTTACACCAACACCTTAGTTCCAACATTTTGGAGACTACCTTCTTCACCTACCCTAAAAACTATGTCCACCTTGACGTTGGCCATTTTAGACCAAGTCATTGCATATTTTGGTGATGACCTTACTTTGGGATTTTTTTAACTAAATTAAATAACCTTTCCATGTTGAACATTAAAATTTTCACCACTTATTGCACACCAAACCATTTGTGTTTATTCTAGAGTACTTCCTACCTCAAATACATGCAAAAACTTTGACCCTATCTAGGAAACTTGATAGGAATAACCTGATCATCTATGCCTAACATTGTGGCTCAATTAACTCATCACCAGTCTTAGAAAAAACCTTTATTTTTACCAACCATGGTAGCTTAGTCTATGCATGATCTTGTCTATCATAGTTAGTTTCATTTTATGTGCATGTGTAGACACCAAAAATTTTCACACTATAGTTTTGGATGTTAAAACACCCTTAGACCACCTTAGGACCCCCTTGGGACCAATTTGACACTTTGAACCCTAACCAAACCTAACCATGGTCAATTTTACCAATTGACCAAACCCCTCATTATACCCCACTAAACCTTTGACACATGAACATCGATGGTCATCATAACCATTGATGATCACCCTAACCACTGATAGTCAGGTCCCTTCCTCATCCAAACAAAAACAACTGAAGTTGTGTTTAGGCTAATATGTCAAAATTTAATATATATGGCAAGATAACACATCATAACAACTAACCAAACCTCTTATGTAACCTTATACCTCCATCTATATTTTCCTATAAAAATAGGGGAGTAGTAGGTGAAAAGGGATCCACTCATCTAGGTTTTTAACAATACAAACATTCATCCATTAGGCAACTAGTAGTCATCAAGAGCTATCAAAATTCTTTTTAGGTTCTCCCTTCATCAAATCAGTAACCAAGATAGAGACCCAAACCTCTACCAAAATCATTATCCAAGAAAAGTACTATTACTCTACCAAAATTAATCTAGGATCAACTACCAACTATCAAGTAACTAGCTAAGTACATTTCTTATTTTGTTTATTTGGTTTCTAATGCCTGACCTTAACTAGACCTCTAACAATTTATCACTTGATTATTGACCCCTTTTTACAACTTAAACTAGACCTTTTTTTGAATACTTTCAAAACCCATAGCAAACATCAATGGTCACCCTAACTATTAAAGGTCACCTTTAACCATTGATGATTATCTAGCCATTGACAATTATCTTAATCATCGATTGTCACCCTAATCATCGATGGTCACTATGGTAAGAAATAACATCAAGTTATTTCTACCTACTTACCCTCAACCAACTTCCACTTTCTTTATGCTTTCTTATTCATAGAAACCCCACCTATTTTTTAAACCTGACCTAACCTATTTAGCATTAGTATTGACCCATTATTTGCTATAAGTAGTCTATTTTATTTACAATCATTTATTCATTATTGAATTTTCTTTTAGTATTTTATGTCATTTGATGCAAGTATTTCATCTTAATTTTTTTCAACTTTACAATTTTAAGAGTGTGGATTAATATCCTCTTATTAAGTTCATGCTTCTTGGATCTAGCTTATGCTAAGTAATCCACCTAGGTACCCAAACTAAAATTCCCCTTTTTATCCTACCTTTACCTACCGCTTTCAAAACATCAAAATCCTAATCATTTTTAGATAAACTATCTAACTCAACCTACCCACCTATCTCCAGACCTTAATCATCCTAATCATATGCCTCAAAATATTTCACCTTTAAATCCTCCACCTAAAAAGCAGCCAACACCAAATAAACCCAACTAAACCCACTTAACAAACCATTTTACCACAAATAACTCATGTGATGAAGCTTACTTCTACGAATGATCCCCCACGAAAAATCAAAAGCCCATTACCCCCAACAACTCTTCTTAAATCTTATTCGACCATTTTACAAAGGTTTTTACAAACTTATTCCTTAAATATACCACCTATCATACCCTTTGACCCTTCAAGTCCCAAACCATGTTGGTTTGATGACAATTTAATTTGATTATACCATAGGACACCTAAGCATGACATGGAGAAATGAAATCCTCTCCAAGAACTTGTCCATAACTTATGGGATGAAGATGATCTATTATTAGATGAACCTCTCTTGGTCCCATTTTCAACCCAACCACCAAATCAACCTATCCAAAACTTACCCACTCCCCCACTCTCACCCAAAATTGAGGAAAAAGCAAAGCATCCTTCTAACCCAACTCTTCCCCTCATCCACACTATCCATATGGTTACCCAATCTAGGGCCCAATAAAAGGATAAGGGGAAGGCCAAATTTTCCATTCCATGGACATATCCTTACACCCGTAAATATTTCAACTGTCTAAAAAACATTCACCTTTATCTTCACCTTCACCTTCACTAAAAATCAAAATATCCATTTTAGGTACCCCTACCTCTAACCCTTCTGAATCTATCTAGTGATTAGTTCTAAAGTAGCTTCACCACACATTGGTGAAGATGAGCCTATACAAACTAATCAACACCTCACCTCATCATCACAAAGCACTAATATCAGCCCTATAATCTATAGAGGTCCAACTTGAAGACCCTCAACCTCTTACAACCTTTCTTAGAACCCTTCAAATTTCTTCCCTTGTCACCTTCAAGGATTTGGAAATACCTTATATTCATCTTGAAGATATCAATCCTCCCCTCTTCATCACTATTAACATCAAAAGGGTGATGATTGATAGAAGAGATGGTATTAATATTATCTCCTTTCATGATTATAACCAACTTTAGTTGCTAAATAATATCATATCAAAAACCTCAGTGGTCCTTTGTTCCTTTAATGATACTACGGCCACAACCTTGGGAATAATTGTCCTCCACATATGATTGGGACATTACAAATTTATAGAGCTCTTCTACATCATAGAAGGTGAGTTATAATACAATGTGTTACTTGGACACCCTTGTATATGCTCTATGAGTTGTGTCCCTTCCACCTTACATTGACGTGTCAAGTTCAAACATAAGGGTCAGGTCATCACCATACAAGTTGACCCTAGTCCTTTTTCATCTTGAAACATGACATACAACCCAATGATTTTCTTATTCCTCACTCATATACCTCACCAATAACGAAAAAAAACTCCACCCCTACCATCAACGAAGCTTTAACTAGCTCATTTATCACTTATTCTTAGATCCTCATAGAGGACCCCTTAGAACCTACATTCAAACATCTCTAATTGGGAAAATATCATCTTTTGGCCTTGGATGCCTTCCCTACTCCTCAAAAGTATGGGAATCTTGATGATGATCTTGGTTATGATCCCAATATCATAACCATCATTCATTTTGGACTTTCTAACCACCAAACCAACTTCATCTATGGGGGACTTGATCATCTTCCTTTTTCTCCCTCCACCATCTCTTATATCTAAACATTTACCTCTAATTTCTCCTATCTAGACAAATTAAAAATTTCCAAATTGTACCTTCATAGGTGTGCTTTGAAGGGATTTATCCTTGATCATTATTAACATAAAACTCATGAGTTACACTTGATCAAAACCTAAAAAACTTGTGATCTATTTGGCCTTAGGTTCATCCCACTAGAAGAAACCATTAGTTCATCTAAACCCATCACCACCATTGAGGAGGATGTTTCATCCTTACCAACCCCATCTCCTTCAAATTCTAAGGATTTAAAAACCATCCCTTCTAACTTTTTTTTAGTCAATACCATTAGTTTGGGCACTTTGACCTATCAAAAGGATGGCCAAACTAAAACCTTTCCTTTGATTCATCCTAAAATGGTAGAAAACAATTCTCCTACCATCCACACCATCCAATGTTAGGAGAATGATTCTATTCTCACCTATATTGATGTGGGGGTTATTCTATCCACAAATCCCTTCATCTTGAGAACTAGACCATGTTAAATTAATCCATTATTGATGTCAACCTAGGTACTTAGGATAATCCTCATATTGTAAAGATTAGTCAATCCTTAGATTTCATGGAGCAACATGACTATCCTTCCTTCCTTCATGACCAAAGCATAGCATTTTCTTTGTCTTATCAAGATATTCTCAAAATCAATCCTTCCATAGATCTCCACACCATTGTCATCCATCTTGATGCTAAGCCTATTAGGCAAAATCTTTGTATGATGCACCCACATATCACCCTTCTTGTCAAATAAGATCTTCAACACCTCTTATCTAGAAATTTCATTCAACATATTGACTATCCCCAATGGGTTTCCAATATTATTCCCATAACAAACCCATAGGATAACTTCACCTATGTATTAAATTTTGTGACCTCAATCTTGCTTGTCAAAAGGATGAATTCGCTTTACCTAGCATAGACCAGCTTATTGATCTTATAACTAGCCACAAGATGTTATCTATCATAGATAGTTTATCAAGATATAATCAAATCTTGATTTCCCTAGAAGATCATCATAAGACTTATTTCATTACCCCTTGGGGAACCTTCTATTACAGGCTCATGTCATTTGGTCTAAATAATGTTGGGGTAACCTACCATTATGTGATGACCTACATCTTCCATGATCTCATCCACAATTATATAAGACTATGTAGATGATCTCCTTAGGAAATCTAAATACCACAAAGATCACCTAGAAGTTCTCAAAATTATCTTTGAGTGCCTAATCCATTTCCATGTCTAAGTAAACCCCAACAAATGTGTTTTTGAGTCTTATATAGAAAGATTCTTGGCTTTATCATCTCTCTCTAAGGAATCAAAGTAGACCCTACCAAATTTTTAGCAATCCTTGACATGCCACCTCCAACCCATCTTAAGTAACTTTGTAGCCTACAGGGAAATCTATAATCCATATGTCACTTCATCTTTTAGTAATCAAATATATGTCAACCTTTTCACCTTCTTCTCAAGAAAGATACATGTTTTAAGTGGACTCAGGAATGTCAACAAGCCTTTGATTCACATAAAGATTACATTATTTCTCTACCCATTCTTACCTCGCTTAAATAGGACCAACATTTCTATCTTTATATCTCTACCACTGACCATTCCTTAAGGGCAATGCTTGTTCACTGTGATGAATAAAACAAAGAGAAAGCTGTCTACTATGTCAATTAAACACTTATAGAGAATGAAACTCAGTATACCCATACTAAGAAACTTTTACTCACCTTAGTTTCTATAGATTCCAAACTTTGTCATTACCTCCTCAATCACAAAACCTTTTTTATCACCAACACCAACCCACTTAAGTACATGCACTCTAAACCATACCAAAACTAGTGCATGACTAAGTGGCTCATTCTCCTTGCTAAGTTTGACCTTGAGTTTATCTAGTAGAAGTAAATTATAAGGAAATACATCATCAATAAATTAGCTAAATCTCTTTTAAAAAATAACCAACCATTTCTTCTTATGTTTCTAGATGTTTCCATCATGACTCTTTCTCAAGAGGACATCACCTACCAAATGACCATGTTCTTTCATGGCTCGAAGTGACAATGATGTGGGGGTACCAAAGTTATTCTCATTAAACTTGATGGTAAACCTCTTCCTCTTTATTTTAAACCTGATTTTGAGTATACCAATAATATGGATAAGTATGAAGCCTTAGTAATAGGTCTCAAAACTGCTCTAGCCTTGGGAGTTAAGATGATCAGTGTCTTTGGAAATTCCCAACTTATGGTTAGCAAGGTCAATGGATCATACCAATGTAAGAATGATGTATTTTAAAATTAAAAATAGCTATTAGATCTACTCTTAGAATCACTTGATCATTACCTTATCTAATCTATTCCATGATCTACTAACAAGTTTGTAGACACAATATCGTCCCTTACTTCTCAAATCCCATCTATGCCTACTAATTCTAATATTTTTATCACCATTAATCATTTTATAACACCATTTTATATATAATATGACCTCCTTACTATTTATAGTGTGGAGACATCTCCATCAAACACTTGGTATAAGAAAACCTTTAACTACCTCAACCTTGACATCTTTCTTCCCAACCTATCTAGGAATGTCTAAAGAGCCTTTGTTCAAAGTACCTCTTGTTATACCATACTATGGGGAATCATTTACAAATGTTGTTTTAATGGCATCCTTCTCCATTGTATACATAGATATGAAGCTTCCCATGCTATCAAGAAAATGCATGCTAGAATTTTTGGGGGACACTTTAACGGTTTAGCTATCACTAAATGTATATTTTTTCTTGGCTACTATTGGCCCACCCTCAACCAAGACTATTGTTATTATATAAAGAAGTGTGTTAAATTCCAATAACACACCAATTTACATCACACATTGGCCCATGTCCTTCAAGTATCTAAAGAATTTTTGCCCTTATCATAATGGGGACTAGATCTCATTGAGGAAATCAATCCTCATTCTTCACAATGGCACCAATCCATCACCACCACCACCAAATATTTCACTAAGTGGGTAGAGGCTATTACACTCATCTCAACCAAAGCTGACAAGATTATTGACTTTATCAATCATCATATCATCTATTGTTTTAGTGTTCCCCATAAGATCATCACTGATAATGGCAAATAATTTAAAACAAGCAAGCCTAAGGTCTTTTTGATGTATTTAGCATCAAGTTAATCTTTTACTCACATTATTATTCATAATCAAATGGACAAGTAGAATCCTCTAACAAAACCCTCAACAAGATGTTAACCAAAGTGGTCAATGCTTCTAGTCAGGATTGGCACTTGCACATCCCTTTCACTTTATGGGCTTATTGTACTAACATTCAAACCTCTATGGGTGCTACCCCTTTCTCTCTAGTCTTTAGATCAAAATTAGTCTTGCCTCTAAAACTTTGGATTCCCTCTCTTTACATATCCTTTCAAGACATTACTTTTAAGGGCAAATATAATCAAGAGCATCTAGCATGATTTTATCTACTTGATGAGCACTACCTAATAGTGCTTAACCACCTTCATGTCTACCAAGAGTGAATTAAGCACGTATATAGTAAAAACATAAAATAATGAGAATTCAACATTGGAGACCTCATCCTAAATTAAAATCAACATGTAATTAATATGGATAAAATAATGCAAGGAAAGTTTGATTTCAATTAGATTGGAACCTACATCATAACCCATAATTATGGATTAGGAGCTTATCATTTATCCTCTCTTGAAGGCAAGCTAGAACCTGAGGCCCTCAATGCTTTGCATCTATGTCCTTTCTTTTGTTAAACAAGGATCAAACTCACCTTTTGTCTAAATTAAGCTCATCCCTTGATTTATGAGATTTTCACCCTCCTCACTCTTTCATTCTATCCTTTTGAGGATAACTGATTACAACATAGATCCATGTGATTAACCATCATAGTCATAGCCTAATCCTAAATATGGGTACCATAGCTCTACCCATGGCATGGTTCTCATAGATACTTTTCATCCTTAATCAGACAAAATCCCATGGTCATTGTCTCTTAAAACCACCCTTTTCACTTATCATTAACTTCTTGTGCTCTAAGTTATGACCTCATAAAGGTAAAAATATAAGCCTAAATAGATTAATCCATGTCTAACCTAGCATTAAAAAAATTTGGGATACCTAAATATCACTTGGGTCAGACATCACTTACATGTACACTACTCATTGGAAGGACAATTATCTAAAATCTAATTTGATTAAACAAATAGACTATTACCTTGAAGGATAGCTACTAAAATGAACAAACCTAAACTTGGACCACTCCCTTGAAGTATGGATAAGTCAAATTTTTTAAAGCAACCATTTAAATATTCTTGCATTGATCAGCTTCACAAACCTATTAAAATCAAACAATAAAATACCCTATCTTAAAATCAAGAACAAGTTATCCCAAAAAAGCTACAATCAACTTTCATATATAGAATTAGTAGACTTCTCACATTGATCAATCTACACCTTGAATTAAAACATGGACTTGTCTATTATGGTTCTTAGGTCACCTACAAAAAGGGGAAAACCAACCCATAGGAAGGTTCCACTCCCATTCACATCACCTATCACCTATCTCCCATTTATACCATCTACAAATTAAGGGACTTTGAGCTTACTTGACACAATGTGATCAAGAGATATTTTTATCAACCAATGTATTCTAATGCAAAACATCTAAAGGGCTTATGTTCATTATGCCAATCTAACTTTAGATTTGTTTAGTCCTTATCAACAAAGAATAATCATTCCCTTTTTCTTATCCTCTCATAATTGGTTCATGTATTCACTTAGATGTATGTATCATGATTTTCATCTCTTTTCCCACATCTAGTCTTGTTATATAACTCACTTTATGTGCTATCATCAGAAAAATAACTATAAACCATAAACATCACATCATTATCACACCCATAAAATTACCATAAAAATCATAATAATAATCAAAACATCATCATCATGAATAAAAAATCACATCATCATAATCATGTACAATCATTTATCATAAAAATCATCCATGATGATCACATGCCTAAGCTAGTGAGTCTACATCTCATAATCATAATCATAAGCATAAACATCATAACCATGAACCATAAAGTCAAATATATATATCATCATCATATCATATACATCATGTCTCATTAACATCAAATAGTACACATAAATAATGTGCATCTCTCTCTCAAAATATACATCTCGCTACATCAGTTCACAGGCTGGTATCAAAATCATATACATCTATACATATCATATCATAAAAATTATGCCCCTAGGGCACCATTACCATCTAGTGTTTGTCTCCTAGAGTTTCCTTCTTATCTACCCATCAAAGTGGTGTACTAACCTAGAGTCACTACATCAACACCACCTACTAAGTTGGTTATGTACTCACCCCATTAAGGCTCTTGTGGATAGTGTGTCAAGACTATGGCCTCATAATAGTACAACTCCTTAACTATGGTCAAGTACCATGTAATAAGGATACTACTTGGTGGTCCTACTAGTTCTATAGTTTCTCCTCCTCTCTATTTTAAGGTTTCCTTATCTTGGGTCACCAAGTCTAGTGAACTCTTAACTTGGTCCCTCTCACTTGTCACAATGGTAACTTGACATTGTAATATCAAAACTTGGCCCTAAAATGTGGTCACATACCCATATAAATATATGATTTATTCTTATGTAGTAGCCAAAACTACTCCTAGCTATCTATCAGGGCCACCTCCCTATACTTGTACTTATGGACCCCCACCAACTAGACCGCATCCATAGCTTGTTATCCCCCATCATCCTAGACAAAATATATATTTTTATAAATGGCTTGGTATCATTCCATGTAGCCATCAACATAGTCTATATCATCTATCTCTACTCTAATAAGAAACTCCTCCCAATCAAGAACCACCTCCATTGGCTATGACATTAGAATTAAAAACTCAGCATCCTCCCACCTATACCTCGAGAACAGACCTTGAATCCCATATACCAGGCTAAACTACCTATGAACCTTATCAAAAGGGATGAGCTCAGTCTCACCCTCACCTCCCAAATCCACTTATAGATTCTCATCAATAAAATATTTTGAGTATAGTGGGTCTACCTCAAAAAGCCAACATATGGCCTCCAAACTACATCTCCAACCACCAAGGCCTCCAATGCCCCTCTATACTAATAAACATCCCTCACACCTCCTCTAGATATTTTGAGTTCATAATCACTCCTCTATTGCAGGAAACCCACCTTAAATTCCATCTGGGCATATCTTTCCATGGCATTTTCATCAGTCTCAAAACCTAGATGTGCTTATAGGTTGAACAATGTAGCACAAACCCACACTAATTCAATATATCTAGTGATATCTAAACCCCCACAACTCCTTATATATTTGTACTAAAATAATTAGTGCCCACCCCAAAATTTTCTAACCAAGTAATATATCCACCAAAAATCCTAGTAATAGATATGGAAACTGACCACTACTCAAATCTATTAATTCAAAGTAGGAGACTTCCATCATCATCATCATCAACCACTTTTCATCTCTAGCCCTCTAATACAGTGGCATATAACTAAAGCTGATAGCACATCACTTAATGAAGACCTAATCCTCTCCATATGATCATCTCTCTCCTCATTCTCAATATGATATATCAACTCCCCATGAATGGCCAACCATGTGATCCTGTGTACATCCTCTAGTAGGATGGTCATCTCACTCATCAATATGAGAAAAGTGTTCATGGCTAGATCCCATCTCTCTATGTGGTCCATGATCATCACTGCATCTCATGAAATGTGATAGAAGTGCATCATCACACTTATGCTAACCTCCTTCATATGGATCCAATCATCACCAGTCATCCCCTGATAGATCTCTGTAAAGATCCAAGGAACCTAATCTTGCATCTAGATTTGATCTTGTGCCTATAAAATTTGTTATAAAACACACTTAGTTTTTCTATAAATTACTTTTCCCATGGGTTTCCTTTTTTTCACCCCATTTCATCCTACCTATTAACATCTAATTTTTTTTATTAACACCTACCTTCTCTTATATACACTATATCAACATATTTTCAAACCTACCTCACACCCAAGCTAAAACCATATCAACATATCTTTTTGCTACCCTTAACATTCCCATCAGGTCATTATGACTCAACTATAACCTTCATCTTACCCTTAACCATTTTTACTTACCAAAAACATCTTACCCTTAACCATTTTTCCTTAACCTTTTATTAAAACCCCTTCAACCATTTAGCCAACCATCAATGGTCACTACAACCACCGATGATCGACTGACCATTTGGCCTACAGTTCTCGACCATCAATAGTCAGTTATGACTATGGATGGTTTTGTATGACTATTGATGGTCACTATGTGTGATTACTGATAGTACATCTTAACCCTATCTACCCAAAAACAACTACTTAAACCAGCCCTTTCCAATACCTAATCACCCTAATTTGATTCTCTACCTTCCCTCAACCTAACCTACCCTTTGAAATTACTTTTTACCCATAAATTTTTCCAATAAAAAAATCTAAACCTAGGGAAAACCCCCAAACCCTCCCCCCACACCAACCCCAAATTCAATAAAAATTCAACCAAAATAACCAAAATCAACTAATCTAACAATTTAATTCGGTTGCTACCTCATTCCTAAATTGTCATTGAGGAAGAATCCTAGATCTTACCACTCAGACACATCCTCATCTACCCTACATCCTTGGTCCCACACTAACTGAACACAACCCCAATCAACCAATCATTAATTGGCCCCACCTCATTATCACTCTCACACAAAATGCCAAAATCATTAATCACATAGGAGTAATGAGAGTCAAAATCCAAAAGTGAAAATAAACTTGTCTTTTTCACTTTTTATCTTCCATAGTTTTAGGGTTTCCTCTTGACCATTGATGGTCAAGGTGACCATCGATGATCAAGTTTGGGACCCTTGACCATCAACAGTTAGGAAACCTACTTTTCAAAAAATTTGGCACCAACCTTAATGCCACCTTTTTGGAGAAAATGATTCTCCACCAAACCAAAATCAACCTTCAGAGAACACCCACTCCAACCAACTAACAACTTAACCATGTCCACCTTGATGTTGGCCATTTTGGTCCTAACTATCACATATTTTATGATGACCTTACTTTGGTCCTTTTGAATACACCAACCAACCTTACCATGCTAAACATTTAAATTTTCACCACTTAGTATACACCAGACCATTTGTGTTTTTCTTAGGAGCACTTCCTACCTTATTTACCTATGATAACAATAACCCTATCTAGGAGAATTGACAAGAATAGCTTGATCAACTATGCTTAACACTGTGTCTTAATTACCCTATCACTAGTCTTAGAATGAACCTTATTTTTACCAATTATGAAAACTTAGTCTATGCATGATCTTGGCTATTTTACTTAGTCACATCTTGTGTGCATGTTTGTGCTTCAACTTCCTAACCACCATTATAACCAACCTCATGACTCACCATAAAACACTTATCAAACCTAAACTTGATTCAGTTTTTCCTTATCGATTCCCAATTTGAGGGGGAACACCTCATCCCATGATTGGGGAAACCAACCTTTGACCTATAATCCATTTTTGTTTTACATCTTGCCAGCACAAACTACATAAAAAAAGGGCAAATTATAGACACCAAAAATTTTCAAACTGTAGTTCTAAATGTTGAAAGACCCTTGGACCACCTTAGGACCCCTTTGGGACCAATTTGACCCTTTGACCCCTAACGAAACCTAACAATGGTTAGTTTTACCAACTATCCAAACCCCCTTTTACTCCACTTAACCTTAAACACTTGACCATTGATAGTCACCTTGACCATCGATAGTCACCCTAATCATTGATAGTCAGGTTCCTTCCCCATCTAAATAAAAACATCTCAAGCTATGTGTAACCTAATACGCCAAAATTTAATATAGATGAAAAACTAACACATCACAATAACCAATTGAACCTCCTATGGAACCTTATACCTCCATCTCTCTTTTTCTATAAAATTAGGGGAGTAAGAGGTGAAAATGGATGCACTCATCTAGGTTTTAAACAACCAAGCATTCATCCATCAAGAAACTATCAATCATTAAGAGCTATCAAAATTATTTGTAGGTTTTCCCTTTAAGCACTCAACAATAATGATAGAGACTAGAACCTCTACCAAAATCTTTCTCTAAACAAAATACCATTACTCTACTAAAATTACTCTAGGATCAACTACCAACTATCAAGTAACTAGCTAAGTAAATTTCTTGCTTTAAGCTTTGTTTATTTATTTTCAAACCCCTTATCTTAACTAGACCTCTAACAATCTATCACTTGATTACTGACCTCTTTCTATAACCTAAACTAGACCCTTTTATAAATGCTTTCAAAACCCATAGAAACCACTGACGATCACCTTGACCATTGATGGTCACCTTCAATCATTAACGGTTACCCAACCATTGATGGTCAGCTTAACTATTGATGGTCACCTTAACCACTAACGATCACTTTGGTAGGAAATAACAAGTTACTTCTACCTACCTACCCTCAGCAAACTTCCACTTTCTATGTTCTTTCTTGTTCATAGAGACCCAACCTATTTTCTAAACCTAACTTGACCTATTTAGCATTAGTATTAACCCACTATTTGTTATAATTAGTTTATTTCCTTTATCAAGCATTTAATATTTTTTATATTTCCTTTTAGTACTTTTTATCATTTGATGCAATTATTTCATCTTCATTTCTATAAAATTAACTATTTTAAGAGTGTGGATTGATAGCCTCCTAGTAAGCTCATGCTTCTTGGATCTATCTCACGTTAGGCAATTGACCTTGCTACCCGTCTAACAATACCTTTGTATGAGTGTTTTATTATATATAGGTCATTCTTCCCAAGACAAAGAGGATCTCTTCATAATCATTTGGATCACATACGCAAAAATAAAAAGGTTTTTCTACCAAACCGTTATTACTAGTTTCTTATTTAAATATAAACAAGCTAAAATTAATAAAAAAATATGTTTATGCTTTAAATTCCCAATCACTATTAACACCAACCTCATGACTCACCATAGCCACTCATAAAAACCATATTTATTTTGGTTTCACCTTATCAATTCTTAGTTTTATGGGGAGCACCTCCTCCCATGATCAGGGAAACCAACCCTTCTTCCCACAATCCATTTTTGTTTTACATCTTATTGAAACAAATTGCATAACAAAAAAGGCAAAATTTAGACACTAGAAAACCATACATGATGGTTTTAGATGTTGAATCACCCTTGTATCATACCATTACCCAAATTTTGACCATAACCTTGATTTATTTTAGCTAACTAACTAAACTTAACTCACTGACCTACCCTTTTACCACACTTAACCTTGAACCCTTGACCATTAACAATCACCTTGATTGCTAATGGTTAGGTCTTCCCCATCTGGACAAAGACAACTCAAGTTATGTGAAAGCTAACACATCAAAATTTAATATGGATGGAAAGTTACTGCATCAAAAAAACCAACCAAACCTCCTATGGAACCTTATACTTCCATCTCTCTTTGCCTATAATAGGAGTGGAATAGGAAGTGAAAGGGGATCCAAGAATTGAGCAATTTGGAAATCAAGCTATTAACCAATAGTCATCAAGAAATTATTCATTAAGAACTTCTTTGCATGTCTTCCCTTCAGCAAGTTAGAAACCATGATAGAGACCTAAACCTCTAACAAAATTATTTTTTAGGAAAACTACAATTACTCTACCAAAATTACTCTAAGATCAACTACCAACCATCAAGCAACCAATTAGGTATATTTATAGTTTTCAAGTTTTGATTACTTGGTTTTTGACCTTGACCCTTATGCATCATATATTTTGACCTCTCATCTCTAACTAAACTTCTATCCACTTATTGACCCTTTCTGTAACCTGAACCAAACACTTTTTTGAATACCCTTAGAACCCACAACCATCCATGGTCACCTTGACCACAGATGGTCACCCTCAATCGTTGATGGTCACTAACTTCTAATGGTCACCTTAACTACCAATAATCATCCTGACCATTGATGGTCATTGTGGTAAGAAGTAACATCAAGTTATTTGCACCTATTTACCCTCAGCAAAATTCCACTTTCTATCCTCCTACCTGTTCACAAAATTCTTGCTTATTTTCAAGACTTAACCTAACCTATTTAGCATTAGTATTGACCTATTATTTGTTATAATTAGTCTATTTTATTTATCAAGCATTTATTTCTTCTTATATTCTCTTTTAGTCATTTCTATCATTTTATGTAATGTCTTTACCTTCATTTATTTCAACTTAACTATTAGAAAGAGTGTAGATGGATAGCCTCCTAGTAAGCTCATGCTTCTTGGATCTAGTTCACGCTAGGCAATCCACCTTACTATCCATTTAATAAACCCTTTACATTAGTGTTTTCTTATCCATAGGTCATTCTTCCCAAGATAGATAAGAGATTTTCACAATCATGTAGATCATGCATGCATAAAGAAACTTATACCATACCCTAATTTCATTTCTTAATTCTTATTTAATAATAAAATAAACAAAAATTTAGAGAAACACTAATAATATCCCCAAGTGAGGTAATTTATTGATCCTCATAAATTATCTGCAACAATGAGATAGTTATTATATCCACATAGCTAATGTGCATATTACCATATATCTTGTTGAAGAGGTTGAGTCCAATCCTTACTCCCTTCCTAAGCTAATGAATGGGTAGGTTCCCTTGGTCATCCATGAAAACAACCTTAGTTGGGTAGTCACCCATGAAGTTAAGATAATCTCTAATTTGTACACGTCATACCAGTTATCAATGATGCTCTAGTTGTAATATATATATGGTAGAGGTAGGTAAAAATATTATTTAAAGATATGCCCTATGATGAAATAAGCTAGGATCCCTTGGTTCATTTATTTTAGAAACCCATACTCACATCTCATCCTTTCAAATATGTCATATACTAGGTCAACACACCTCATGACCTCTAAATTCATTGTGGCCTTGTGGAGACTAACATCCTAGATTGTAAGGATATTTGTAGCCAATTGGATTATGTGAGGCATTATTTTTGCCTTATCAACATCTCTAGCTACCTCAACATTGAAATAAATGTTGCTATAATTCATATACCCTAAATTTATGGCCTCAGGGATGAATTTTATGTCTTTGAAAATAGTTGAATTATTGTATTGGAACAAGTCATCATTTATAAAATAAGTTCTCTTACTTGGGGTGGAGGGACCTACATGTGTTCTCTCTACAATATTCTATGTATAAACCAATATTCTTTTGTATCTATTTACAACTTTTGAGCTTAAATAATGGTGGTCAGGGTATAATCTATGAGTAGTTACAGCTTCATCATACTGAGAGAATGAAAATAAAGGAGAGAGGGCAAATGTAGAGAGATTCATGTGTAAATTTAGGTAATAATAGCTAAGTTGAGTATCCTTTTGAAATATTGATTTGATTAATGCATCATAGATGGTGATTCTAGTTTATGTCATATTAATGGTGATGTCATTAACTTTTCATATATTCAAACTATTGATTTTGGTGATTAATTTCACTAGTATTCAAATTTAGCATCAATTTGAATTTGATTTGCCATTAATATTAGCCTTGAAGATAAATATTTCCACCTTTTGACATGTGGTATGCCACCTTAGATCCAACTAGGCATTTACATGGTTTTAATAGGACTAAGGTGTTTAGTTGACTCAAATTCTAGACACATGACACCTTTTGATCATTCATAGGATCTTAGAATATAACTTAGTGTGATGAATTATTTGTACCTTGCCATGTGGAATTTTTTAATTTATGGTGAGGTCTGAAGTGGTTTTTTAGTTTTGATTGGTTATGGGAATGCCACACATCACTTTTTCAAGTAATCCTAGCTTTTATTTTCCATGAGGATCTCTTGTATGGCACTCATGGCTTTATATTACCAAAAGTCACCTTCAAAAGGCTTATAGCTAGCCATCGGTAACATGGTACTAATCATGTGGCATGGGTAGAGACACACATCTCTCTCAAAGGTCATATTGTTTATCTTCGGTAGAAACAATATGGGAATGACATATGGCATCATTACATAGGGCTAAAGGTGACACACATCATTCTTGTAGGTGATCTCATTTATCTTGAGATGCAGCTTCACAAGAATGACATGTGGCATCATAGTGTGGGTTCAAAGGGGACATGTGTTGCTTTCATGGATTTATGTTCAATTTTATACCAAGTTTTATTCTCAAAAGGAGTCTTGGATAGTTTTATACCATCAAACATTGATCGTATGGCTCATGCAATGTCAAGTATCTTGCTTATGGGATCCTATGAGCTTTAGATGGATGTGATGTTATGTGGACATACATAAATCTTGGAAGGATTTTTAGGTCTGGCTAGTTGTGATTGAGACATGTAACAACATCTTATAGGCTTATGGATTGAAGTGGGATGCATAGGGGATGCATGAAAGCTCTGATCAATTGGGATTTACCCATAGGGGTTAAGATCTTGACATGTATCTTTGGATTTGAATTCTAACAGCTAGTCTTCTTATGATCTCTCTAGATGGTACCTCGTAGATCATGAATTTGATAGATATACTCCAAGTATCTTGAATAGGAAGAAATAAATCTCTAATGCATTTTTAATCCTATTTATTTGGACACCTATCCTCTTGATTCATAGTGCTTAATTTGATGTCCTATGAGGCATCACAAACTATTATTTTAATTTTGATGTCCTGCAAGGTCAAATGAGAAGTTAAATTAGACTTTTGAAAATGCCAAATGCCTATCATAAGAAAATTAAAAAAAGTTCAAAGAAAAAATCTACATTTAAATGTTTTAAACAAATATAAGGTTAGTCTATTAAGATTAGGCAAATCTTGTTGAGTTCATGCCAATTAGAGAACTAGGGAGAACTCCCTTGGCAAAATCCTATCTACACATTTTCAAAGTGTCAATGGTTAATGATTCATTATTGAATGAAAACTTGAAGAGACATGTAATAAATCAAATATTTCTAAGTACTAATCTATATTGCAAAATGAGTAATTAACCAAAACACTATATAACCAAAATCATTGGTAAATTAAACTAAATCCATATGTAGCCAAATGATTTAGTAAGCTTGGCATCTTAGACATTATAAAATTAAAAGAAAGGAAGGTACCTATTCTTGGAATAGGGTTAGTTGATCATTAACAAATGATGACTTTTGCAAGGAAACATTACAAAATGTTAGAATCTAAATATTATGTTCAAATATGAATCAAAATTTAGTTGTCTCATGATCATTAGTTAGTAACAAAACTGATTTTCATAACTAATGAAAGCCCACAAAATATAAATAGAGTTTGAAACTTGTAGACAATCATACTATGTGTGTGATTTGAGGTTCATTAACCATTGACAATGGGTTTAGATATGATAACTTTCAAAATTCAAGACATAAAACATAAAATGACTTAAGCATTCTCTAGATTTTATAGAATAATATTTACTTAGTTAGGGATGGCTTGGGCATTGCTCTGCTACTAGCTAGGAATCCATAAACCTGATAGAGATTCCTTTAGCTCCACTCTGAGACTTGCTCTATTGCCAGTTAGGCACCCATAGCCTTGATAGATGTTTCATAAACCACCATTTATGGAATATGAAGCACTTTATGATTTCATTTCATTGGTGTATTTTTTTTTTATACCTATATTCATAAACTAGAATGGTTGGGAACTATAATTAGCTAATTGTAATGATTTTATACCAAATTCTACCCAAGAAATTTATTTGGTGAATTTAAGTGACAATATGATGGTCCACACATATTCAAACTCTTATTTAAGAAAATGATCAGTCAACTGAACTATATTATAGTGTTAAAATGACTTAGGATTTTCATGACAAAACTAACGTCTAATTAACCCCACCCAATTTTTCTAAATTGGAACACTACTAGAGGTTTCTAAAATTTAGACAACCAATATTTAAAACAAAAAAATCCCTTCTTCCCTTTTTAGGATTAGATTATCACAAATTAAGTGAATGAATTCTTATTTAGAGGACTTATTACTAAGCCAAAGCACACAATAGGAAAACAAATATCAAACAAAAAGAAAATCAAGAGAGGGACAAACATGAAAGCAAATCAAGAGAGGGACAAACATGAAAGCAAATCAAGAAAGGAAACAATAAGAAGGCAAAATAGGGAAGAAAAATATTATACTCATACCTACTATAATTATAAATAAGCTTATTGTCCTTATATAGTTTGGGATAGAGTAGAAAAGAAGTAGTGTTTCATATACTACCCATTGAATAACAAGGCTAGGTCATTTCCTTACAGGTCTTTGAGTCTGAATACATTTCACCTAGAATTTATACCACTTGATATGGTATAATCTAGAGGGGATTAAACTTATCATGTCTTTTTTTCTCATGGGCCTTGTCCCATAGTAGGACTAAGTATTATATTTAGAATGTTTTAACTTTGGCTCACTTGTCAAACCATATCTTCACAACATCCTAACGCTTGCTGAAGTTTTTTAATGCTTTATCTTAGCATCCTCCATTTGAATGATGTTTAGTATTTAGGATTTCACTCTTTCATCATCTTCCATGTGTTCATCCATAAAATCACAGGTGGGCAACTTCAATGTTTTGGAAAAAATAGGTTGTTACCCATAGACTAGTAGGAATGGGGACACTTTGAACACCTTCTTGTATCTGGTTCTATCTTCCCATAAAGCATATTTTAAAAAATACTACCATTCTCTTGGTTTATTTTCTTTAGAATTTTTGATGGCATTCATCAAATTTTGGTTAGTGGATTTTGCAACTCCATTACCTTGACGGTAGTAGTTTGATGCAGACTTGATAACTATTTGATTATCATATGCCCATTCAATGAATTTAGCTGAGGTAAAGGTTGGGCCATTATCACATACTAAATATAGAGGAAACCCAAATTGAGTAATGATATTCTCTTTTAGGAAGTTGATGACATCAATCACTTTACTATTCTTGGTGGCTATTGCTATAGTATACGTAGTGCAATAGTCTATGGTAGTGAGTAAAAATTTATTTTCTACTGAGGAGTTGGGATTGATAACTCCCACAAAGTCAACGCCCCATTGTGAAAATGGCTTTTTTTCAATCACTATTTAAAAATGCATGGTTGCCTTTGTCTCACATTGATCAGATACTTGACATTGGTGACATGTTCACACATGAGCATGTGCATCCTTAAATATGATTATCCAATAATATCCATTCCTCAATATCTTATGTGCTATGGTACACCATAAAGGGTGACTACTTCCCAATTTGTCATGTAAATTTTCCATGATTTTTGTGGCTTTAGTTTTAGAAACATACCTTAGATAGAATCCTTCATAGTTCTTTCTATAGAGGACTCCTATTTTAATCATAAAATGGGATGATCTTAGCCTAAGGGCCATTTTTTGCTCTCTTTTAAGGTGTGGAGGACATGTTCTTTTCATTATATAGTGGATAATATCCTTGTAGCAATTTTCTCTATGTACTCAACTTGATTTGACCTATAAAACATCAATATGGGGATCAATGTTTACAATGAGTTGGATTAGACCTTGACCTCTCTTTAACTTAACATATTTTATTTTTAATTCATATTCTTGAATTTTGGTCATTCACTTCCCTCTTCATTCTCCAAGTTAATTATATCCCAACATCAAATTGATAACGAAATTAGACATTATGGCATATTTATTTTTCCTAAAGATGTAGCGTCTAAATTTATTTACAACATTTACCAGTGCATAAGCTTGCCTATCTAATATAGGATAGTTCAACTCCATGTTCTTCAAATTGGTGCTCATGAAGGATATGGGGTTTTGTTTGTACTTTTCTTTCTATGTTAGAATAATATAAATATTGTGACCAAAAGTAAAAGAGTATATATAGAAATATTTATTAAAATTAGGACTTATCTAAATAGTTGCTTGAATAATAGTATCCTTGATATCCTAAAAGGCCTTCTTCACTTTAGCAGTCCATTGTATCTTTTTATCTTTCTTTAGCATGGTGTTGAGTGGTCTCACAATCTCTACAAAACCAAAGATAAACTTTCTTAAAAAATTAATTTTTCCAAAGAAAGACTTCAACTCATTTTTGATATTAGGAACTTCTACCTTTGAAATTGCATTGATCCTATCAAGGTTGATGGTCATACCTTCTTAGGTCATTACATGTCATAAACATTTGCCTTCACTTGAAAAGAGTATGATTTTATTGGGGTTTAAATAATTCCATACCTTATTCACTTCTCCAACACTTGTTCCAAATACATCATGTGATCTCCCTATTTAAAAAAAAAAATAGTTAGATAATCCATGTAAATGATGATGCATTTACCAATTAATCCATGGAAAGCATAGTCCATCACTCATTAGAAATTTTCTTCTACATTGATCAATCAAAATGGCATTGATTTGTATCCAAACATTTCCCACTTGGTGGTGAAGGTAGTTTTAATAGTTTCAATTTTGTTCACTAGGGATTGCTTATATCCTAAAAAACCATCAATAAATGACATTAATCTAAACCCACTCACTAAATAAATGACCTCAATTAGAGATGGTAAGGGATATTTATCCTTCTCCAAGGATCTATTTAAGTTTTTAAAATTGGCATAGAGTCAAATTTCTCCATTCTTCTTTCAGATAGGTACAAGATTGGCAACCCATGTCGAGTGTTGTCTAGGAAATATTATCCTTGAATCAATAAATTTCTTCACTTATTTATAAATCAAAGTTTATAATACTAGATTCACTGGCCTTATTTTTTTTGAAAGGTTTATAGGCTTATTTCAAAGGGATAGTGTGAATAATCACACTAGTATCAAATATTTTGAGGTCATCATATGATCAAGAAATGACATATTTGAACTTAATTAGAAGGGAAACAACTTTCTTCAGCTCTTTATCATTACAATCTAAACTGATGTTGACATTTTGTTTATTACCAATATTTCCCAAGTTATCTTGCTTGTAGTCCTTCCCACTCACCTTGGGTTGTCTATCTTTAGTTCCTTGCTTGTCTAGGTCAAACATCCTCTCCAAGGAGATCACACCCTTGGGTATTTGATTCTCTTTAATTTGGATTAATCCATCTTCATTTCCTTTGAATTTTCTATAGGATTTTTTTCCTATTCATTGATGATATGAGATTTGAATATGCTATCACTACACAAGAAGTCAATTATTTTCTTGTCATCATCTAAAACGTGAAAGTGATTGATGTTATTTGGGACTGAGGGGCATGAAATTATCTCTATAGTGAATTCCTACAAGTTCAAATCTTGTAGATGCACCAAGTTTGCTACTATTGAAGCTAGAGCATCTAAAAATTGGTTTTATTCCCTAGGTAAGGAAATAATATTGAATGAGTCAAAATACTTAATTAAATCTTGAGCCCTAAATTTATACTGTCTTAAACAAGAAAGCTTACATTGGTATCTTCTCCTAACTTGGTTAAAAACTAACTCAAAATCACCATAGACTAATATTTCTTTAACCTTATTTTTTATTATAAATTGAAGTCCTAAAATAAGAGTTTCATATTATAATAAAATAAGAGGCTAGATATTGTTTGCCTTAGGGATTCGTTAGAACAATTATAATTCCAAAACCTTGCTTAAATTGTGCACCATCAATTTGTAATGTCTAGGGACCTTTGCCTTCTTATTTCATTTTATCATCTATAAAAATGATAGTGGTTTCCAAAGTATAAACACCTAAGTCATAAGACTGGTAGTTTACCTTTTTATTCTTAGTGTTGTACGCAATCATCATGTATTTCATTTTGGGATCTCGATCAATCTTATTCTAATTAGGAATCACATACCAAGGTAACCACATATAATAACAATTAGTAGACATTTATCCATTCAAGGATTTAGTCCAGTCATAACATAATATAATCCATAAGCCTCAATTATGTCAATGAACTATTAGATTTAGGCTTGTGAGCTAGCTGCATGTGAATATTCAATAATTCACCCACCACTTTCACTCTTGATTTGTCCAACTGCACCACTACCTTATCCAATTTGATTGGATTTAACCCCAATTTTTAAAAAATTCCTAAATGCATAATGTTAACTGAAGCACCAAAATCAAGCAATAAATTATGAAGATTCTTACCAAAAAATTTAATAGTTAATAGAAATATAGGAACTTCATGCTTACTCTTATACATTACCACATTTACATGATCTTGTTTAGCTTTGTTGGAGATAATCTTCTTATTCAATGATTTCAAAATCAAATCATGATGTTCAATTATTTGAGTGAGTTCATATAATATTATGTTTGCCTTAATCTTCTTCATGTCTTCTATTATGTTGTATTTATATTTTGGTGTTCTATAGGGAGCCTCTATTATTGGATGACTCTCCTTACCTTTAGGGCGTGGAGGATTATTGTCTATCCTACTATCAGGGTGTGTATCTAGTTTATTATGTGGGGTGGAAGTTGTTAGAGGTGGGATCTGACCTTTACTTCTCAAGGCATAGATACTCCTTTGGTTTTGCTAGAAAGCATATATTTCTTTGACATTATTTTTAGGTTCATTTTCATCTTACTAGGAAAGTCATAGATCTCAACCATGAGGACTATTTATGAGGCTCTAGAGGCATCATTGGCATTATAATATCTCTTGGCATTGTTTTACTTAGTGGGATTTAGTTTGAATCCCTTCATTTCACTCTAAATGGCTTCAAATGCATGGTAAAACTTAACACAATTTAGTTCTCTATGTCTTATAGTATTGTACACTTAGCACTAATTAGGCAAAACCATCTCACATATGTTTATCTCAAGAAATTTTATCAAAGGGGGGTCACTATTATTGTTAGGCCAATTGAAAAGTCTATTATATCTTTGAAAATTATAGTTTCTATTGGGACTCTTAGCAGTGTTTCTTACTTATTTCTTGAGATCCATGAAATCATTAAAGATATTTTGAATAGTTATTTTTATTAAATATAACTCTCCCTTTAGAGGCTCTAAGTTATTTTTCTAAGCTATAGTTTAGACATTGGTGTTATTTATAGGCACCGTTATTTGGGTGACATTGTTCTGAGGATGTGCTCTAGCATTTACTTGGTTACTTAATCCTAAATGTTGGTTGGGTATAGTATGGCTTAAAGGTAACTGTTTGATCATTGGTAGTTGGTTTAATGTAGGGTGATTTTGATTCATAATGGATATGACATTTAGAGAAGGCATCATAAGGTCAAAGTTTGGTATAGCAAAGGCAAGATGCCCTATAGGTGTATTTACTCATCAATATGGATGGCCTTAGTTTGCCAAAGGAATCATGTCAATATTTAGTGCCCTTATCAAAAAGATAGCTATCATTGGGTTTAAATCATTCTTATATATTTTCAAGACCAACTCATCTATTAGCTTATAGGGTGGAGATGTCAAAGTTTACATCTTTTAGAACCTAGTATTGAATGTTTTGATTGGTTATTTTATGTCCCTTTTGAGGGTGATAAACTATTAGTACATAACTCCTAACCTAACTACCTTACCAAATTGGGAAATAAAGGGGTCATTGAACTGACCCCATCCCATGATGTATTCTTTAGGTAGGCTGAGGAATGAATCATAAGTAGCATCTTAGAATGTAAAAAGAAAGAGATGGCATGCCATGTCATCATGGATCATGTTAAGAATGCTCAAATATATATTAAAGGACTTGATATGCTCTTTAATAGTCATTCTATTGATGGGGGTAAAGAGGTAAATACTTCTATGGATTCCTTGGTAGATCATGTATAGGTCTAGGGACGTTGATATATGAACTAGTTAACCATGCCATGACTAGAGGGAGAGGTTGCAAATTCTAGTTAGATAGAGAATTTGGCTACATTTTAGACATCCTACATCTACCTTTGTCTACTCTAGCCTTCGTATGGGTTTCTAAGGATGTCAAAGGGATCCTATGTCTAGAACAAGATTTGGTTCTAATCTTAGGCAACTCCAGGATTAAAATGGGTAGTAAGAGAAAAATAACATCAAATATATGCGTACAAGTGACAAATATAGAAAATATCAGTCACTCTTTCAAAAAAAAAAGATATAGATTAAGCAATTTCACCTTGATCTTTGAGGGTCTAGGTTTCAAAACCTTAGAATCCTTAAAACCTATAGAAATGTTTTTAGTTATGCACACTAACTGACAAATATTAGTGTCAAACAAGTATTTCAAATCAATATTTAACACAATTTAAGGATTTAAGAGCATTTGATCACATTAAAACAACTTTAGACACAAAGCTATGCAAGGATTTACTCAATTTCACATGAAATAGAGTAAATATGATTTTGAATGTCAAGATATATTTTAAGAGAGATCTTAGCAATTGATCTTTACAAAAATTCTCACAAATATCCAAATTATTTCCTAAATTTATGCCAACCTTTGCAAATATGATCAAAATAACCTTTAATATACTTGAAGAACAGGGTATTTCACCGATCTTTGCATGAATTTAGACAAATATCCATGTTATTCACCAAAAATTACAAAAATGAACATTAACTTTAAAGAATGCAAAGATTCATGTAAATAATGCAAATCCTTAGTGTTTTTTAACAATATTTCTATACTTTGAAATAATTATGCATGTTTTAAATGAAGTAAACTAAATTTTAAGTCCTAGAAGACTCGATGATTGCGTTGTTTATACAACTACTACTAGAAATAACACAATAGCAGAGATATGGTTACCACTTTGAATGTCTACAAGCAAAACCTACTGTAGGGACAATAGATATTATGTAGTGACATTATTTCTTGCTAATGTTTGTAAATTTGTTTTAATCTTTACCAATTATTGGCCAAAATATAAACAATAGTGGATGTTTCAAAAATGAACTAAGCTAAAGTGATTCATGGGTAGATCCAAAGGAGAGAAGGGTAAGGTAGAAAAGATAATTTGCTTTAGATGGTTAAAGGCACTAGTTCTTATAATTTCTAAGGTAAAAAAACATAAAACTAACATCTATCAACTCTAATGTAATGTTCAAAGCTAAATAAATGAAACTAAATCTTTAGAAAATAATAAATGCATATATCCAAAAACATATATTGCACAAAGATTACTCATTTAGACTAAATTGCATAGAACATTTAGTTTTAAATAATATGACAATAGAGAAAATATGTTAACAAATTAGTCATCCTAGTGTTAAACTCAAACTAACAGATGAATATATTAAATGTGATTGCAAACTTAGCTTGCAAAAAGAAACCATTGGTCATCTAAAAATGTGAGAATCATAAACTACAAAAGTACATAATTAAGAACTTTAGACAAACTTTCAATGTATTTGGCTCTCTTATATTAATTCTTATAATCAACTTTATTTTATTATAAATGAGGGGAAAATCCCTATTTATAGGCTTCATAATTACCTAAAATATGTTCAAGTGGCCCACAAAAAGGTGCCCATATATCCAAGTGGCTAAAATGTTACATATAGTGGACTATTCTAATTCAAGTTTACAAAACATAATAGAATATTATCTATAGGCCTAAAGGAGGCTACTATTTACCTTGTTTCTATTACTTTTGCTTCTTCTCCACCTCTTCCTTTGTCCATACTTCTGCACATGCCTAGTAATTTTGGTTGATTTGAGAAAAGTCTATGATCATGGGCTAAAACAAGTTAGGTATCTCTTAGATGAGCTTCCCATGTTTTATAAGCACAATCCTCAATGCTTCCTTAATTGATTCTACCTTTTATAACCTTTGATTGGAAAATGCCATAATATTCATCACCTCAGTAGTGGTCTTTATATTAGGTACATCCTACTATAATTTAGCTACAAACACTTCATCCCAGTCCAAAATTCCTAACCACCCATGAAGGAGCTATCAGGTTTGGTCACCATGGTGACCATGGCATCCATTAGCAACAAAGAAATATTGAATTCAATTTTCTCCAAGGATGTAGTTTCATCCTTGACTTGATCCAACTTTATTTTTAGGATCCTTATTCTATTCAGAAGGATGGTTTGTGAAGGAATAATATCCTCAAGTGGTAACACCTTGAGTTTAGAGAACTTATTACTTATTGCAAACCTAGCCAATTTTTCCAACTTAGCATCATAAATTATAAGCTTTTGGTCAAGTTTAATGACCACCTTGGATTGTAAAACCCCCTCTTCCTTCCTCTTCTTCATAAATTTGTACAAGTTAAAGACATTAATATCTAAATTTATTATTGAAATTATAGTGCCCTCTAACACTATTAGCAATGCTTACTCCTTCACCATTTTTAACTCCTATTGCATTCCCTTCATCAAGGCAATTATGGACTATGCCTGAGATTTAACTAAGGACACATGGTCCATTACATATTCATTTACCTCTCCAGGTATAGTTTTCCTTTTCCTTGTCAAAGTGAAGAGGGGTTATTCACTCTCATGGACAATAGATGAGCTTAATTGTGGCTGCTCTACTAGCCTTTTACCACCCTTTTCATCATGTTTGTGCCAGCATCAAACCTCGTGCCAACTTGGGATGTAGAGAGGACTACTTGGGGCCTTTATTGCCTCACTATTTGTATGATGTCCCTAACCCAATTTGGGGAAGAAATAGGTGTTGGCTATGTGGGAGGTGGTTGTAATAGAGGTGCCTTGGTAGAGGATGAAGCTAAAGCTATAGCAAGGATGTATAAGTTACTTGGGTCTAATTTCCCAAGTGTGTTAAATAAATATTTGGTAGGGCCCATATTGAGAAAAAATTAAGGTAACTTAGACAACACACTCATTTTGGTAGTTATGGTAATGTTGAGTGGCTTATGAAATGGGAACATCTTTGAGATTGGATTCAATAGTCTTACAGGAATAGGAAAACTGATAGCAAGTAAGGAACTTATAATAGTTACCTAGGAATAAGGAATATGTATAGTAGCATGATAAATGAAATGGGGAAAGGCACTAGCTTGGCTCATGCTTATGTCAGTTGAGGACTGAGTGGTGGTGGTAGCTATGGAGGTTGATGATGTTGAAGCTAATGAAGAAGTAATGGTGGGTGGAGCTAACATGGAAGAGGAAGTGGTAACAAAAGTAGTAGTTGTAATAAGGGAAGAAGGAAATGTTAAAGTACTAAAATTAAGAGCCTCAAATGTGTTGATAGACTCTATAGTTTCTTGTGGAGGGGGGATTTTTCCCCTCATAGTAGTCCTAGGCTCTTTCTTTTTTATAAAAACTTTTTCTATACTTCTCCCTAATATTGCATACAAATCCTCCATTGAGATTTCAATGTCGTGATGCAATTATCCAAGGTTAATGAAATCAATATATATCTAACTTATGCTCTCTAGGGAAGCTCTCATAGTAGATGTAGAGACAAATGTAGGCCCTTGTTGGCTACTAGTCCCTTCTTGCTCAGAGCTTGTAGGCATGTCCAAGCTGCTTGAAGTATCCTATAGTGGAGGTATGCATGGTCAATTCCTAATGAGAGGAGAAATGTCTTATTATTCCTCCTCTTTCCTCTCCTCATAATATATATTGAATATACTTCCATGAGTTGGTGTAATTTGAGGCCTAATGATGTCTTCCATCTTGTTCTCCCTATTCAACCTCATTTTTATCTCAATGTTCTTTCTCACAACAATTTTGAAGACCACCTCATCATTCATGGCATCTCAATATATCCATTCATGGACTTCTTTATTCTTATATTCCAATGCCACATCTTTATTGAACTTGAAGAGGTAATTTTCAAAGACATTATTGGGGTCCCATGCCCTAAAATCATTCTTAGGTAATATGTATGAGTCCATATGCCTTGCAACCACTACAATGTCTAGTGATATTGTAATTTTAGTCCTCCCCATCTTTTAAGGAGTTTTATGGGGGAATATCTTTTTTTTTTTTCTTAAATATGCCATCAACTTCATGGAGTAGTTGATAGGCCATCTCTTCCTTGTCCAACTTCATTGGAACATATCTTGGCAACCTAAGAGGAGCTATCATCACTCCCTCTATTCAGATGACTATGCAATTTGGGTATAACTAGTAGCTACCCATGTCCTTCAATGTCTATCTAACCTCTAGGGGAACCCTCGACATCTCACACTTGGTGATTGATTTATAGATAATCAAGAAGAAGTCTTCTACAATCACCTTGATGTTGTGCTTAAAGCGATGAATGTGCATCATAGAGAATAATTATGTCACAACCTATAATCACATAAGGGACCATCAATTCTGACATAATTATGTAGTTGTGTAGATTAAATCCAATATTTATCTCATCATAAAGAGTGGATAACCATTATTTCAAGTGTCATTCATTACATAAAATAGATTATTGCTAATAATATCCCTAAGTGAGGGAATCTATAGATCCTCTAGGGTTATCTACAACAACAAGGTATTTTTATATCCACATAACCAATGTGCACATTACCATATATCCTATTAAGGAGGGTGAGGCCAATCCTATCTCCATTCTTAAACTAATGAATCAGCTGGTTCCTGTAGTCATCCATGATAACAACCTCAATTGGGTCAGTCACCCATGAAGCTAAGATTGTCTTTGGTTTATGTGCCTTGTACCAATCATCAATGATGATCTGGTTGTAATCTATATATGGTAGATGTAGGTAATTAAATATTTCAAATCTAGGCCCTATGATGAAATTAATTAGGAGACCTTGGTTCATTGATTTTAGAAACCCATCGTGGCATCTTATCCTCCCAAATATGCCATATACTAGGTTAGTGTATGACATGACCTCTAGCTTCAATGTAGCCTTGTAGATATTGATAGCTTGGATTGTGAATATGTTTGAATATAATTGGATTATGTGAAGCATTGTCTCAGTGTCATCAACATCTCTAGATGACTTAATGTTGAAATAAATGTTGTTGTAGTGCATGTCTTCTAAGTTTATGGCCTTGGGGATGAATTCTGTGTTATTGGAAACCATTGAATTGTCATATTGGAACAAGAATTCATAGTTTCTAAAAGGGGTGATCTTACCTAGGGTGGAGGGACCTACCTATGCCAACTGTACAATATTCTATATATCAACCAATGTCCTTTTGTATCTCTCTACAACTTTTAAACTTTAACAATGGTGTTCATGGCATAACTTGTGAGTAGTTAGAGCTTCATCATATTGGGAGAATGTAGATATCAAAGAGAAGGAAAATGTGTAGAGATTCAAGTGTAAATATAGATAAAAATAGCCAAGTTAAGTATCATTTTGAAATATTATTTTGATTAATGTATCATAGATGGTGATTTTGTTTCATGTTGTATTAATGGTGAGTTTATCAACTTTACATATCTTTGAACTATTGATTTTGGAAATTAATTGCACCAATATTCAAATTTAGTGCTAATTTACCTTTGATTCACTATCAATTTTAGATTTAAACTAAATATTACCACCCTTGACACATTGCATGCCACCCTGGGTCTAGATAGGGATTCACAGGGTGTGAATGGGACTTAAGAACTTAGTCAACTCAAATTCTAGACACATAAAACCTTTTGATTGCTCATAGGCTCTCAAAATGTAGCTTAGTGTGATGACTTATAATACCATGCCACATGGCATTTTTAAAATTCTTATCAAGGTCTTGGGTGGCTTTTTAGTTTTGATTGGTCATAAGAGTTCCATGTATCACTTTCATGAAAAATTGAGGCTTTTATTTACTAGGTATATCTCTTGGAGGGCACTCGTAGCTTTTCCTTGACAGATATCACCTTCAAAAAGCTTCCAATCAGCTGTCAAAAACTTGGTACTAATCATGTGGCTTAAGTGGAGACACATATCTCTCTTAGATATGATTTTATTGATCTTGGGTACAAGTAATATGTGAGTGACATTTGGCATCATCACATGGGTCCAAAAGGGACACACATCATTATCATGGGTGATCTCATTGATCTCAGGACTTAGTTTCATAGGAATGACATGTGGCAGCATTATGTAGGTTTAAAAGGGGCATGCATCACTTTCATGCATTTCTATTCATTCATCTACCAAGTTTCATTATTAGAAAGAGACTTGGATAGTTATATACCCTCAATCCTTGATTGGACAGCTTAGGTGATATTGTGTGTCTTACTTGTGGGCTCCTACAAGCTTTAGATGGATATAATGTAATTTGGGCATGCATTGAACTCAAAAAGATTTTCAGGTTTGGTTGGTCATGATTTAGATATTTAACAACAAATCATGGGATTTTAGATTTAAGTGAGATACATGAGGGATGTATGATGGATTATATCAATTTGGATTTGCTCATAAGGGCTAATATCTTGACATGTAGCATTCGATTTGAATTCCAATGGTTCTTATTCTCATGATATCTCCAAATGGTTCCACATATCTCACAAACTTGGTAGATTTACTCCAAGTGTCTTATACAAGGTGTGATAAATATCTAAGGCATTATAAAGATTGATGAGTTGGATACCTATCCTCTTAAGTTATATTCTTTAATTTGACATCCCATGAGGCATCATAAATGAATATTTTAATCTTGACATACTATGAGGTCAAGTTAGAAGTTAAATTTGACTTCTGAAAAGTCAAATGCCTATCATAAGAAAACTAAAACAAGTTTAAAGTAAAAATATACAAGTAAATGCTTTAAAAAATATAAGGTTAGTCTATTAAGATCAGTAAAAGCTTATTGAGTTCATGCTAATTGGAGAACCAGGTAGAAAACCCTTGGTGAAAGCCTATTTGCACATTTTTGAAGTGTCAATGGTTAATACTTCATTATTGAATGAAAACTCTAAGAGACTTGCAATAACTTGAATATCTCTAAGTACTAATCTATATTGTAAAATGAACAATTAACTAAGAAATTGTAGAATCACAAGCATTGGTAAATTAAACCAAATCCATATGTAGTTAAATGATTTATCAAGGTTGGAATTTTAGACATTCTAAAATTAAAAGAAAGGAGGGTCCCCATTCTATGAATTGGGGGTAATTGATCATCAACAATAGTGATGGTGAGTCTCCCATGAGACTCATAGGTTAGTGTGGTTCCTACCCTTGTAAATACTTCATTATCTCTCTCACTCCTTGTACATAGTTTATTTTCATATTCTTGTGAATAGCTTATACTCAATAAACACAAATATTATATAATATGTCAAAATATAGAAACAATTAAATATTTAAAAAATCCAAAATTTTTATAGACTATATGGATTACTTCATTTACATTTTTAATACTTTCTAGATATTTCATATTGTTAGTTATCTTAGTATAGTTAGTTTTATCATACACATATGCTTCACTTGTTCTTGTTGAGTGTTTGTAGATTCCAAATAAGACTCTGATCCACTACACTGATCTAGACTAGCTATCATATACCCATTGGGGGAATTTACACCTATATAGGTTTATACATTGATACATCTATCCACTTCGAGGCATCTCATACAAAGTTGTTATAACCAAGTTTTATCTTACATATTATACATTCTAGCTATGCATTGATTTATCTTCATATTAATAATTGCTCCTTATTGCTCATATTTTCTTGACTATTACTAGTTATCCTTAGTATATGTTTATGAGTTAAAATTTCACTTTGTAATAAACACCAACAATGGGAAGTTTCAAGATGTGGGACTTATGACTTGAAACAACCTCTAGATTTTTGAGAAGCTAGTTCTTCTTTATATCAAGTGGATATTGGGAAAAGGGATAAGAATTTTAACAGAAACACAAATGCAAGAAAGAAAATCTAATCTATGGCAATGCGCCTGAATGTAAGTCGACCTTAATCCTGAGCACAGTGAGACTATATGTAAGATTCATTTACATTTAAGAGAAAACAAGTGCATGATCAATGTAAAAGATAGAAACAATAGAAATAGAGGCTCACAGCATAGACTAATTTTGTAGTGATACAAAAAATGTCAATAAAGACATAGGGTTCAATCTTCTTATTTGAATTTTCTAGTCACATAAGATGCATAGAAATACACACAGTTACATAAACCTTCCAACACAAGAAAATGAGACAAAAGCAAATGACATTCCTAATCATAGCTCTAGAAAGTCTTCAGCCTAGACTACTTTTGCAAATGACATAGAAAATACAAACAAAGGCATAGGATTCAATCTTCTCATTAATTTTCTAGTCACATAAGAGGCATAGAAACACACATAGTTACAAAAACCTTCCAACTTAAGAAGATAGAAAAAAATTAAATGATATTACTTAATCATAGCTCTAGAAATTCTAAACTTCTTACAATAATTCTCTCTCAAAATTCTCTCTGGTCTCTGCTCATGATCCCCTTCTGGTGATCTCTGCACCCTTATTTATAGCCTTGGATTCACTCTGGATTGTTTGCTTGTTCCTAATCTAATGGCCCAAATAATTTTTTTTCCTTCCCAATCTAATGTCCCAACTAAAATTTTTTCCAACTAGAAGTGTCTAACAAAAGATATTTTATAGATTCTAAAATGCTTCCTCTTTTGGCAGTTCATTGGCTGAAACAAATTACAAGATGCTCCCTTCTCTTAAACACTAGGTAACACTTAGCCATTTTCTTGAAAACCTTCTTATTACTTTAGGAGACACCGGAGGATGACACTTGGCATGTTCCATAGCACCTATCGAAGACACACGACACTTTCGTCATAACTTATACTCTTTTGTGTCTTTGCTCAGGAGTGTTCTACCTTTGACACTTATCATAATCCACTTCCTCAAAACATCAATAGCTTAAAATAAAATAAGACCCACAACACTTCTTACCTGAGTAAATTTAAAAGGGCCACAAGAACAGGTGTCAATCTGTGTTACTTCATTACAAGACACATGGTAATCTCTGCTTTACTTATCTAGGGTTACGTGGTAGTCTCTGCTTCTTTTAGATACCCTTTTAGAAACCTACAAAAGATGGCACTTGGCAGTCTCTGCTTTACTCTATTTATACCATAAAAACAAATAGGTCTCATCTCATATTTACATGGACAATGACACCTGGTGGCTTTTGCTTACTTTAGAAAATAACACTTAAGACCCACCATGGTCTTTGCTATATCAGTGAAGTAAAAATGAAGATAATTCAGATCGAGACACATGGTGGCTTCCACTCTCTTTTGCTAGGGTACGTGGCATCTTTTGTTGCTTTTAGAAAAGCAAAATTGAGACTTTTTGTGACTACCACTTGGTGTTTTCCACTTTACTCTAATACTTAGCTTGTTAAAACCTTTTACTAAAAAGAGATGAATGCAGGTGCTGATATGAAACCATAGATGATGACACTTAGCACGTTCTACTGAGTTACTATGAGATACGTGGCACATTTTGACCAACTCATAAAAAATATGAAAGGTACCTTGGATGATGACACTTGTCAGCTTTCGCTTGATCCTGACACTTAAACAAAATGAATCAAAAGGAAAATAGAGCCCGTGCTTTGTTTCAAAACTCTGCCATCTTAGACCAAAGTATGCGAAGACAAAATTTCACAATATGCAACTAAAAAATAGAATGAAACCTAGAGTATTTTTTACTCTACAATTATTGGTGACCCCAAGGACTTTTGAGCTTTCTCAAAAAGAAACCACAACTCCCACATGATCCAAAATTGCTAAAAAACATAGTTTTAACTAAAATGTTTCAAATAGATTCCATTTACAAGAATCTCTTCTATCACCTTCCATCATTTCTAACTCAAACAAATTTTGCTATTTACATGCCTAAATTTTATAAGGGCTAGTCCATAATGCTTCAAACTTAGTGTGTTGACCTAGTTTGGCAGCTCTTACATCCCATTTCAAAACAATTGAGCCTGTTTCAAAATGAGGATTTGAAGTCTTTTTATCAAAATAGTCTTTAACTATTTTTTGATGCTTTATCAATGAATCATGTGTTGCATCCCTCTTTTCTTGAACTTCTAGAAGTTCTGTGAGTCTGACCTGCATGGGGCCATTTTCTTCAATTTCAATCTGTTTGATCAGTTGGAGAGTAGGAATCTCTAAGCTTAGGGGAATTACAACAGGTTTCCCATATACCAATTCATATGAGGACATTTTGATCACTTGTTTAGGCATAATTCTATCAGCCCACAGTGCTAAATTAAGCACTTTATGCCATTCCTTGTGATGATTAGACCCTATTCTTTTGATGAGTCTAATCAAGTTCTTATTAGTTGATTTTGCCAAACCATTACCCTGAGGGTAATAATTAGAAGAAGTTTTCAAATATATTCCATGCTTTAATACAAAGTCAGATACTTTGGACCTTAAAAATGCTTTAGCATTATCTAAAATTATGGTGCGAGGAGCGCCAAAATGAGTATTGATATTCCCTAGAAAATCTAGGATCACATTTTTTGTTGCTTCCTTGAGTGGCACTGCCTTGGTCCATTTGGTAAAATAATCTGTGGCTATTAAGATCCATTTATGACCCATACTAGATACTAGATTTATCATTCCAATGAAGTCAAGACCCCATTGAGCAAAAGGTTTATCCACAATTATGGGGCTAAGAGGCATTGATGCATTCCTTCTCATCCCCACATAATATTGACAAGATTTACATTTTTTAACCATCTGATAACAATCTATAAATAATTAGGCCAGAAATAAACCTACTTCACTTATCTTTATAGATGTGGTCTTTGCAAAAAAATGTCCACCAGATACTCCATGATGCATTTCATGTAGTATTTTCTTAGCCTCATCTTTTTCTACACATCTTAACAATTTGCCATTAGAATTTCTTCTGAAAAGAACCTGTTCAATTAAAAAAAATGAATTCCTTGCATCCTATAGTATCTTCTCTTATTTTGAGGGAGTTCTCTTGGGTAAATCATTTTTTTCATAAAATGAATCCTACTTAGGTAACTTCTTATATTCTCAATACAATCTCTTCTTCTGTTCCTAAATTTGTCTCTTCAGGTATCATCTTTTCAAGCTCTTGAGTCATATATTGGCACAAACCCCTACCTCTAAATAATTTAGTGGATTTGACTTCTACGTCATATTCAAGAATCTTGGTTATCTAGTTTTCTCTTTTTTTAGTAATTTCACCCTCCATGATATATTCTCTAACACTTGGATGAGCCACAAGTATCAGGATTTTACTTCCTGATACTATATGCCTAAACTTTTTGAGGGATTTTACCATAGCATATGCTTGTTTTTACACAAAGTTATATGTGATTTCATATTCTCTAAGAGTCCTTGAGAAAAATGTTATTGGATGCTCTCACTCTTGTTTATCATCCTTCTATGTTAGAACAAAAACAATATTGAGCTCTCCTCCATATACATACATTACAAAAGGCTTAGAAAAATCTAGGTTTCTAAGTACTGGAGCTATTGAGATAGATTTCTTGACCTCTTCAAAGGCTTGCCTTCCTTCTGTAGTCCACTTGAAAATTAGATCTTTTTTCAGTAAAAGTGTCACTGGTCTTACTAAGCCTGCAAAGTCTGATATGAACCGACTGACGAAATTAATCTTTCCCAAGAAAGATTGAATTATTTTCTTATTTACTGGAAGAGGTAAGTTCATTATAGCTACCAATCTTTTTGGGTCTATGGAAACTCCTTATTTAGATACTATATGTCCCAATAATTTGCCTTGAGGGACAACAAAGATACATTTCTTAGGATTCAAGGATATTCCAAATTCTTGACATTTTTTGAACACAGCTTCTAGATGATCAAAATGATTAGTAGCATTCTTTGAAAAAATAGTAAGATCATCAAGATAAATCAGGATGATTCTATTTATCAGTTCCCTGAATGCAACATCCATAGCTCTCTGAAAAGTGGCTCGAGCATTTGATAGGCCAAATGGCATCTTAGCATATGTAAATGTTCCCCATTTGGTAGTAAAATCAGTCTTGTATTGGTCTTATTTAGCCAACCAAATCTGATTATATCCAAAGAAACCATCTAGCAAATAAAATCTCTCTGATCCAGCCACAGTTTGTAGAATTTGTTCCATTGAGGGCAAGGGATAGTGATCCTTCAAAGATGCTTTGTTTAGATCTCTAAAATCTACACAAAGTCTTATATCACCATTATTTTTCCTAACTGGTACTAGATTTGATACCCAGGTTGAGTGTTTGATTGGAAAAATTATTTTAGAATCTAAAAGTTTCTACAACTCATCTACCATTAGAGGCTCAATTCTTGGATTCACTGGCCTCTATTTTTGTCTGACAGGCTTAGATCCTTCAGTCATTTCTATTGTGTGTTGAATTATGTCTCTATTATATCCATGAAGGTCTTCATAGCTCCAGGCTATGACTCTATCATATTTTTTGCATAATTCAATTAGCCTTTCCTTTTCTTCTTGAGTTGCAGAATTTCCAACTTTTAATTTTTTCCCTTTACTCACTTCTATGTCAGAATAATCTGCTTTGTTTGCTTGGAACGTTTTTTTCTCCAAGCTTACATCTTCTGGATCAAAAAGGATTTCTAAAGTGATTAGACCTTTGAGAAGTTTATTATTCTTTAATTATATAATTTGATCCTCATATGCCTCTTCAATCTTTGGTTGCAATTGATCAGCAAATTCCCCTGATTGTTGCAAGAATGAGAGTACTTGAGAATCATTCTCAAATACTTGCCAATTCTCATTGTTATCAAGAATATCTGGCCTTACTATAACCTTTACTGACTCATTATTAACTAGTAGGCCAGTTGCTGGATCAAATTGCAAACCAATCTTTGTCATCCTATCAGCTTTAGAATTTTGAATCCTGGGATCTACTTCAATATTAAAATCTTCAAAATCTTCTATTAAATCCCAAATTCTGTGCTTATAGGATTTCATTCTGACATTCTTTGTTATTTCCTTTTCTCGAATTTGCTTTACTACTAATTCTAAATCTCCTTTTACTATTAGATTCTTTATTCCCTTTTTCTTGGCTAATACGAGCCCATGTACTAAAGATTCATACTCAGCATCATTATTAGTACAAGCAAATTGAAAACAGATGGCCCCTAAATTTTTTTCACCATTTGGAGCAGTAAAACAAATTCTTGCTCTAGCACCATTTTTACTTCTAACCCCATCAAAATTTAAAGTCTAGATTTTTGAATCTTTTTCAGATCCTTGAGTAATTGGTGTCTCTTCCCTTAAAACATTTGGGATTTCATGGTCCTCATCAAAAATAACATAAGTGCCCAAACCATTAGAGTTATAATTTTCACATGGGTCACTATGCATCATAACTAACAACTATTTATTTTCTTTTTCTTGATTATACTTAGTCTAGTCACCTATCTTAGTAAAATGGAAGGAATCTAGTTTGGATTTGCTTACCTCTAATTCATTGCTCACTAAGGCTATTGTCTATAGATGAACTATGCCTTTGAGCTTTCTTTTATCAATAGGTCTTTCAGTATATTTGGGCATTGCTTGATTTTGAAGAGCTTCTTGTAATAATGTCATATTTTTAGGAATATCTAACATGTCCCAAATTGATACTTGTGCTGGGATCATCTTCAGCTAATCCACCACATTCATTGGTCCAAAAGTTTGAATTCTTGGAAGATTAGGATATCTTGTCTTTCTTTGAATTTGTTTAGGAACTTCTTGATTCTGTACTGGCTGAAGCATTTCTTATCTAACAGCTGCGTGTTGATGACATTGAAATGAAGGATTCTCCATAACTTCATTGTTTACAACTTTAGGCTGTTCTAGCATTCTTCTCTTTGATCTAGTATAGTAGTCTAATTACACCACTAGTTTCTTAGAAACAAAAGCTTCATTCAAAAATACTGATTCTTCATCTTCAACCCATGAGAACAAAGCATATTCTAGGGCTATTTCTTGCTCTTATTGCAAAGACATCCCTTGCATCTGAGACATTAAGATTGAATTCTGCATATCAAAAAATTAGTAGGCTTGATTGTCACTAAAACTTACAAACTGACCATCCATTCTTCTTTGCTCTGCCACCTTTTGTTGTAGATTACCCATAGGAAAATCTCTAGGTGTATGAGAATTATTACAAGGGAAACACTAGGCATTAGTGTTATCCACATAATTAATTTTCCCTAGAACAATCTCCCTATTTGAATTGGGAGGAATAGTCTATGAGGGTGTGGGAACTGCAACCAATTGGTTTACTAGCTGATGGTTAGTTTGTCTTGGGGGACCCTAATATTGGTTTGGCTAAGATGAAAATATGTTTCCTTAATAGCCTTGATATGGAGGCTTAGGAAAAGTATTTTTCTATCTTTTTATATTGATCAGCTCATTAGAAAATGTCCTTAGGATATTATTGATATCATCTAGCTTAGATGACTAAGTGGGGACAATTTCTTTAGCAGATGGTTGAGGATAGGTGTACATAGACACAGGTGGGGCTATAGATTTAGGAACTTCTTGAGGTAATGGCAAGGAAATTTTTGGGAACATGGGTGTGGGAGGCCTTAAAGGTAACTTTCTAGCATTTATTAAATTATTCTCAACTCTGACTGCATATTCATAAGCCTCTGGCAAAGTGTGTCCTCCAAGTGACTGAATCATAATAGATATATCTGAATTCAAAGCCTTAAGATAAAATACTATAGCCATACCTAGTAATGGTCTAGCTGTAGCAGGGAATCTTTCCAGAGTTTTTTGAAATCTAGAATTGAAGTCAGTCATGGCTTCTTGTGGTGCCCTTTGAATGGTAATTAATTATTGTAACAAAGAAGACTTATCACCTTTCTCTTCAAATCTTTTAAAAAAAATATCTCCGACCTGATCCCATGTAGATATGGTATTTGGGGTCAAAGACTGATACCATTCTAGAGCCTTTCCTTTAAAAGAAGTTGCTAATAATCTTATGGCCACATTTTGTTGTGTGACAACATGTATAGCATAAACATCTGATAAATTCTAAAGATGTTCCTTAGGTGTTTTAAAGTCTTGCCCACTGAATTTGGGTAGAGCTTTTAGGGAATTCATTGGGATAGGGTCACAAGTGGCTGGTGGTATTGGGAGAACTAATGGACTACTAATGTTCCAGCTTACATAATTTCTTGGGGATATAGGGGCTCCCATATTTGCTCTTGGTATTGGTATAAACTATTTGACTCTTCTTCTTGGACTTGTTACCAAAGGTGGCAAAAGAATACTTGGATTTGTATTAGATTGTGATCTGGTTACTGGTCCATAGCTATGACTCCTTGAAGCTCTTTAGTTCATACGATCTTGAAAGGAACTTCAAGATTGGTCCCACTGGGCATGCCAAAAATTGTTGATGATTTAAAATTGTGCTTTGTAATAAACACCAACAATGGGAAGTTTCAAGATGTGGGACTTGTGACTTGAAACAACCTCCAATTTTTTGAGAAGCTGGATCTTCTTTATATCAAGTAGATACTAGGAAAAGGGATAAAAATTTTAACAGAAACACAAATGCAAGAAAAAAAATCTAATCTATGGTGATGCACTTGAATGTAAGTCAACCTTAATCTTGAGCATAGTGAGACTATATGTAAGATTCATTTACATTTAAGAGAAAACAAGTGCATGATCAATGTAAAAGATAGAAACATTAAAAATAGAGGCTCACATGATAGATTACTTTTGCAGTGATACAGAAAATGTCAATAAAGGTATAGGGTTCAATCTTCTTATTTGAATTTTCTAGTCATATAAGAGGCACAAAAACATGCATAGTTACATAAACCTTCCAACTCAAGAAAATGAGACAAAATAAAATGACATTCCTAATCACAGCTCTAGAAATTCTATAGCCTAGACTACTTTTGCAAATGACACAGAAAATACCAACAAAGGCATATGATTCAATCTTCTCATTAATTTTCTAGTCACATAAGAGGCATAAAAACACACACAGTTACATAAACCTTCCAACTTAAGAAGATATAACAAAAGCAAATGATATTACTTAATCAAAGCTCTAGAAAGTCTAAACTTGTTATAATAATTCTCTCTCAAAATTCTCTCTGGTCTCTACTCATGATCCCCTTCTGGTGATCTCTGCACCCTTATTTATAGCCTTGGATTCACTCTAGATTGTCTGCTTGTTCCCAATATAACAACCCAACTAAAATTTTTCCCTTCCCAATCTAATGGCCCAACTAAAATTTTTTCCAACTGGAAGTGTCTAACAGAAGATATTTTATAGATTTTGAAACGCTTCATCTTCTGGCAGTTCATTGGCTGAAACAGATTGTAGGACACTCCCTTCTCTTAAATGTTAGGTAACACTTAGCCATTTTCTTGAAAACCTTCTTATTACTTTAGGAGACACTAGAGGATGACACTTGGAATGTTCTGTAGCACCTATTGAAGACATGAGGCACTTTTTGCATAACTTATACTATTTTGTGTCTTTGCTGAGGAGTTTTGCATCTTTGACACTTGTCACAATCTGCTTCCTCAAAACTTCAACATCTTAAAATAAAATAAGACCCATAACACTTCTTACCTGAGTAAATTTAAAAAGGCCACAGGAATAGGTGTCAATCTCCACTACTTAATTACAGGATAGATGGCAATCTCTGCTTTACTTATTTGGGGTTATGTGGTAGTCTCCACTTCTTTTAGCTACCTTTTTAGAAACCTACAGAAGATGACACTTGGTGGTCTCCACTTTACTCTATTTATACCATAGAAACAAATAGGTCTCATCTCATATTTACACAGATAGCAACACTTGGTGGCTTCCACTTGCTTCAAAAAACAACACTTAAGACCCACCACAGTCTTTGTTATATTAGTGAAGTAAAAATGAAGATAATTCAAATTGTGACATGTGGTGGCTTTCACTCTCTTTTGCTGGGGTATGTGGCATCTTCTATTGATTTTAGAAATGCAAAACTGAGACTTTCCATGACTGCCACTTGGTGCTTTCTGCTTTACTCTAATACTTATCTTGTTATACCCTTTTACTGAAAAGAGATGAACGTGGGTGCTGATATGAAACCATAGATGATGAAACTTGGCATGTTCCACTGAGTTACTATGAGATACATGGCACATTCTGACCAACTCAGAGAAAATATGAAAGGTGCCTTAGACGATGACACTTGTCAGCTTCTACTTGATCCTAACACTTAGACAAAATGAATCAAAAGGAAAATAGAGCTCGTGCTCTATTTCAAAACTCTTCCATCTCAGACCAAAGTATGTGAAGACAAAATTTCACAACACGTGACTAAAAAATAAAATGAAACATAGATTATTTTTTACTCTACAGTATATATGCACCCTAGCATCTATATATATTTATATTACATAGTTATACATTATTTTATTTCTAAGTTTCTAGATTAGACTTGATTGTGTTCCTATGAATTTTACATCTTCAAGGGCATTTAAATATGCCATTATTCCTTAAATTGTATTACAATTATTTGTTTGTATACCTTGGACATGTGCCCATGTCCTATGTGTGTGCTCCTTCATGCTTATATATGTGAACATTTGAACATGTCCTTTGTGGCTCAATGCCAAATTTCTTACTGTTTGCTTATGTGGACCTTTGAACATGTCCTTATATGTTTTCATTCTCAAATTTAGTGACATGTTCCCATGTCCCTTGTATTTTGACCCTTGGCCTATCTTTTACATGCCTCATGTGCTTATATGTTTTCTTATGTGTATGCTTTTACATCATGACACTTGTATTTTCTTGTTACACACACACACAGACACACTAGTTTTCAATGCCATTAGGGACCTCATGCATCTACCCTTCCTACTTAGGAACCTTGATAGACATCATGCCCCATCCCCTTAGGTAGTTACTCATATATTATTATTATTATTATTATATATTGCTTACATCTATCTTGATACTCTTGTCTAAATCTAGATTAAAACATACATATTATATTTCCTATTATTTCTTAGATACATTTACATTTTGATGATATGTTTATACATTATATTGTAATATCATGCTATAGATAACACATTTTGCATAGCTACTTATTTAGAGGGAAATGATTCCACAAGTTTCATAACTATCCTTAAAAGAGGTGGAATTTATAGGGGTTGTTACACATATTAGGCTCATATTTTTCTTTTCATAGATACATTTTAGTACACAAGCTCAATTTTAAATATTAGAATTAGGGTAGACATAAAACATAATAGATACTTGGTAGTTAGTTTAAACCACACAAAGATCAGACTAGGTAGTCATTAGTACCAAAATTTAGACACTAGCACCATATGTTACCATTATCCACTATAGGGTACTACTATCTAGTAGCTATAGCTTCAAGGTAGTATATATTATTTAGAACATTACATGAAGTACAATACATATTTTCACAAATATAGTCATAGGTTTGGTAGTTATGTTTAGATTCAAATCATATGCATTTATTTCAATTTAAATTCATACTAATTACTCAAATTTGGGGGCATATTGTGTAGCATAATCACTCATAAATTCATTTTAGTTACATAGATTCAAATATTACATACTTATTTTAGATTTAATATGCTCAAAGACCATATTATGGGCATGTGTGTGACACATAGTTTCCATGTACTCAGCATTAGATAGGTTGATCAGATGTAGTGGAAAACTCCATGTCACTCTCTACATAATATACACTTGATATCACATTATAGTTTATCACCAAATTCATGCCTTACTCCATCTATAGAGGTTAGCATTCTTAAGTGGCCCATAACTATCTAATATGCCCAAGTGGCCATAGATATAAATACATAGATTACTCAGTTAGATACTTTTAGCACTTTGCATAGTATAGTTACAGATGCATCTTCTTCACATAGGTGGAAATGATGTAGTCATGGAATAATTGATTTTTTGAGCCACCTATGTGAGAAGGTTCAACACACTTACAGTCTTATCCAAGGTACTCACAGAGATCAAGATATACCAAACAAGGGTGGGAAATGATGGAGTTAAAAATGGATTTAGTTCTTGAGCCACCCATATGAGGATTGTGTAATCTATCAGCTCAATTCAAGTTATTCAATGATATGATGACTATTCACATTCACACACACATTTTGTCACCAGGTTCATATATTAGTTCATGTACCTAATGAGGTGCATTCATTCCTTTCCTCTCTCTTTACACAATTATTTCATTTTAGCATAGTTTTTTACTTTTGATTGTCTCTTAAAGGCTAATTTTTTCATGTTTCATTGTAGGAAATTGCTTTGGATCATGTTCCACATATATAGACCCAAATTTGCATGTTCAAACTTAGCTACATGGGATTCACTTCCAAGGTAAGTCCAATTACACTTCCTTTTCATTTATAATAGTCATTTCACTTTTTTCTATTTCTATCATAAATGTGGATCAAATGTAATCACCTAAAAGTGGTAATTGGATGTTAAGAGTATCACTTGAGTTACCCTATCCCTATGTTATCTATAGACCCATTCTAGAGCATTAGACATACATTTTTAGTCATTCAATAGACCACATTCACCTACATCTAATCATAACATACTCCCATAACTGTCATCCCTAATCCCAATCTAAATTGCTTATCATTATATATAAAGGACACTAATACCACATTTGGGACATTATAGCCATATGGTGTTAGTGTCCCCAATTGGGTGTTACTATCCTTAGCCCCAACTCTTCCCAATAGATAATTTTTCAAATATTTACCCCTCTTAAGGTCGGCCTAAGCTCAATATATTATCCACACAAGTAATAAAACCATGTAAATACAAGTCTAATCTACCTCTATTGACTATATGAAAAATAGATGCAAAAACTATTCAAACCAAAGACAAAGTTATTCAAAATTAGGGTAATTTATTCTTATTCTACCCTATTTTTTACATACTACCATCTATAATAACCCTGAGTCTAGTTTTCAAGAGTTTAAAATCTCAATTACATTCAAGGCATCCAAGGCCACTTTCATTCTATAATTCACTTGCACATACATCAAGCACTAGGTGGAAGAAATACATTGGACTTGATACCTGTTAAAAGTATTGGTATGTAGATATCTCTCTACATAATGGGGTGTTGAGGATGTCTAGTCCATCCTACTAACACACAATTATTTCTCATATCATAATTGTAAAGAGAACTAGGGTTTATACATCAAATCAAACTTTGTAGGTAAAATACACAATTATAGGTTTCAATCATGTAGGAATAAAACATATAGACACAGGCACATGTGCTCCATAAAAAAAGGAACATACCCACAAAGGGTACATTATCACCACATTTGGGACACTACACATAGATGGTGCTACTATCCAAAATGAGTTCTACTATCTAGTGAATAGATGGATATTAGAATCCTATTGATGATACTCAGAACTACTTAAATCTTAAATTATAAAACCTAGATCATCTAAAACAATTAGTTTTCTACTAAGTCTCTATTTATCCTAATTTATTACTATTATTAAAAAGTTTAAAGAGGTAAAAATCACTTACAAATTAGTATATTAATTATTTCAATTTATTTAACTAATTTAGACATCTCATTCCTTTAAGCAAACATAGGAATTATATGTGTAAAACCCTAAAAGGTTAAATCAATTATTTTATATTATTGTGACATTGAGTGATGGTGGTATGTGAGAAAAAACTTCATGTTGATTGTGTATCAAAGTCCTCCTATGTTGGCCATGGTGGAAGATTGTTTGATCCTCCCATGAATGTCCTTGATGGTAAACGTCAAAGTCCTCATGTGTTGGGCATGGTGGAAGGTTGTTTAATGCTTACTTGATTGTCTTGATAGTAACATGCCAAAGTAATCTCAGGTTGGGCATGCTGGAAGCTTGTTTGACCTTTACCTAGATGCCATGGTGGTGGTAGATGAAGTAGTCATATACTAGTCATGATGGTAGGTTGTTTAACACTCCTAAAACCATTGGAAGGAAGCAATAGAATGAGACATCCTCTTATTACTCTAATATTTAGGAGGGCCTTATTATGCTATGATAACTTGCCTGATTGTATTATATTATTGAATGATTTAATTCACTAGATTGATAATTTGAATAATTTTTCATCTTGTATTTAGGACTGGGAGTCTCTCTAGGTAAAACAAAAAATTTGGAATGTATGTAGTGTATGGTATTTTTTGTGGTAAGATAGCCTTGCTTAGATACCCATTAATTCCTTTATCAAGTGATATAAACATGCTCAAAGTTGGGAGTCTCAAGCTCTGGGGTGTATAGAGTACAAGTTTAATTATGACAAAGTGTTTGGTGGTGAGCCGTATTATTATGGCCAAGAAATTATTGGGAGTGGATGAGGAACACCCAAATCAAGAGATTAACCTCTTACTTATGTATAAAGGAATGAAGTTTGATATTTTATATTGCTATAGTATTTAGTCTACTTGTAATTAGAAAAAGGGATTAGAATTATTCCAGTATGGATAAATCCTAATATTATATTTGTGTTGAATTAATATTTAATTATACCCTTGGGAATGAGTTTTTATGTAGAGAAAGATCTTGGGCCTAATGGAATTTACAATAAAAGACAATGAGTTATTTTGATTAAATCCCTATTATATACATATGTCTGTCTTTTAAATATGTTATGGTTATTTATTAAATTGAGTTTGTACAAAGTTGAGTTGAATGAAATCATTAAGATATGGATCGTTATTTAGAATAATAATATAAATAGCTCATTGAATCTTTTGATGTTGTTTTCGATTAGATGGTCTTTTGAAAAGACCCCCTAGCTTTAGTAGTAGAATATTGATTATTGTTTTATACCTTCCCAACAACTAGATAATTTAATGAAATAGATGGATTTTTGTTAAGTATAGATCTTCTGTATTAATAATATCTAAGATATAACTTTAGTTTGGTCAGATCCTTCTATGCCTTAGCAAATTTTAGGCCAACCTTTTAGCTTGTGTAATTGATTGAAACTATGTTTTTATAGTTTTCAAAAATAAAAAGTGATAATTCAAAAGTAAAATACTATGTATTTTCAAAAGAGGTTAGCCTTCACTCTTTTTGTAAAAAGAGTGGTTAGGACATTTGTGTGAAGGATCAAGGAAAAACGTTCTAAAGACTTTGAAAATATCATTCTAATTTTTAGGTCTTCAGATAAATTATTGTTAACTTATTAGAACTTTTGTGTGAAATCTTGAAGATATTTTTTTTGAAAAATTTAAAAAAATGTTGTTCTAATTTTTGGGTCTTCAAATAAATTGTTGCAAATTTGTCTTAACAAAAATTCATGAACAAAACATTTGAAGGTATGTGTCTTTGGAAGTCTTCAAAATAAAATTTTTGAAAGTAATTTTTGTGAAAGACTTAGGCTTGGGTATTTAAAACAAATGATGTCTAAATTTTTTTGTGAATCCTCAAAGATAATTTTTGAAGACTTCAAATAAGTTTAAATTTTTTAGGTCTTCAAAAGTTTTGTTCAAACTTTGTTAGAACAAAGGGTGTGAAAAAAAGTTCTAAAGGATTGGATCTAGGGTCCCATAATATGATGTGTTGATTATACCAAAGGTAAACATTTGAAACTTGATGGTGTCACCAACAACTGAGAATGAATTTGATTATTGTCTCAACATCATAACATAGTCACCCTTTTGGTGTGAGCTCATGAAAAAACTATAAGATTATTGATTATGGCATGATTTGGTTAAGTATTATGTAAAAGGATTTACCTTGATATGTTTTATGATTAGAATGGATTTGTTTTTCTACCTATGTATTTTGGTGGTTTATTCATTTAAGGTTGTGTTATGTCTATTATTTTTGAAGAAAAAAATGGGAATGAAAAAAAGTTCATCTTGAACCATGTACCATGCCAATCAAATACACATTAGGTTCATCTTTAACTATATACAAACCAATTCTATACCAAACCATTCTAATACCAAATCAACTCTATTTTGGCCAAATCTAACTATTCCAAAATCAAACACATGCCAATTCAAAACCACTTATTATATTTCAATTCAATATCTCACATATGTTAGTTTAGAATGACAAATTCATGACATCCATCCATTATTTAATTTGAATCACATCTAGGCTAATTATATCTATTTTGGATAAATTGAATCAAGACCATTTAGACCAATTATAATTTTTATAATCTACCCTATCTAGGGTAATTTCCAATCTAAGAAAGTTTGCCCTTATTTGGGCCCATTCTAATATGTGCCAATCACCTTATTTGGACCCAATAAAATCAAGACCATTTCAACCAATCATAATCTAAGAAAGACCACCCTCTTTTGGGCCATTATAAGTAAGACCAATAATTCGTTTATTTGGGCCCATTCCAATATGTGCCAATTCACCATATTTTAGGCCAATTAAATCAAGACCATTTATACCAATCCTAATTTATTCCAATCTACCCTATTTGGGTCATTTTCCAATCTAAACAATACCTCCCTTCTTTGGGCCCATTCCAATATGTCATACTTCACCTTATTTGGGGCCAATTAATTCAAGACCATTTCAACCAACCCTAATCTAATGAATACTACCCTCTTTGGGTCCATTCTAAGTAATACCAATACTACCTTTCTTTGGGCCCATTCCAATCTATGCCAATTCACCCTATTTGAGACTAATAAAATCTAGACCATTCTGACCAACTCAAATCTAAGCAAGACCACTTTCTTTGGGCTGATTTCAATTACATTGAAACCCAAACCACCATATTTAGGCCCATTATAAGTGAGACCAAGTCCACCCTATTTGGGGATAATTTATTCCATCTAATTCCCCTTACATGTATCATTATTTTGGGGCATTTTTATAAGGTTAATTTAAGTCATGGTATCTCATGATCCTAAACCAATCCTAACATCACTAGTCTTTAGTCAAGAAGTGATGGAGAAACTCTTTCAATTTAGTTAAAAAATATCCCATTTAGTTTTTATCATGAACAAAATCAATAATACCTTCTAAATGTGTCATCTAGTGTAGACTATGAACAAGACCAATCCACATGACACCATTTTCACAAAAAATATGAAAACCTTGTGAGATTTTTAAAGCTCAGCACTATACTTATGACTAGATTTCTAGTAGAGAACTTATGCTTTTTGATTGTATATCCTAAAGAGACACCCCTTATAAGATAATAATGTAGACCTATTATGACATTACCCCTCCAAGGGACCTTATCTATTGACAATATAAGTGTGCCCAAGTCTGATAACTACTCGATCAGGATATGTTATAATCCCCTTCTAATACATGATTTGATGTGTCCACTTACAAATAAAAATCAAAATATAGAAACCATTGTAATTTTATTTTTAAATCACCCATATTTTACCAAATTAAAAATAATAATGATCCACCTATATTTGACAAAGGACCTCTATTTGACACAGGACATGTGTTTGATGAGCCCATCTTGGAAGAGCCTATTATTATTGAGTCAAATCCCATTATCCAACCATTACCATACATTCCATATTTAGAAAAATTCCTTCATCCTAGATCCTCCATTTCTAAGTGAAAGGTGAAAAAGGTACTTATAGACAACACAATTCCACTAACCCTCTTTATTTCTACCTTTACATCAGAATCAAATTTTCTTTTAGAACTAATAATAGAATAGGGTTCAATTCTATAAATACTATCATATTTAGTAGTATAAAAAAATCAACTTCAACATTAGATTGAAATCCTATGGATCCAGAATCAACTTCAAAATCAAAATATATTAGTAGGTGTTACAACATCAGCTACACACTTCTTATAGATCCAATTGAAAGCATTTGTGATCTTTATATAGTTATCAAGGACACTTAATTCAACATTGACACAAGTTCTCCTTGTAGCCTCTATGAGGATTGTGCTACCTTTTAACCTTCCATTACCAATACACATGCTTTTACCATTAACCAACCTAGCCATTATATTGATATTCCACCTCCCAAAAACATTGATTGGGATTGATATAATCATGCATTATTTAAATATTTTCATGGTGACATCTTAGTGGTAGAATCTCTAGGGATCCAAGACAAAATTTAGGTAGAAAAACAATCTCCTAGTGAAACCTTGTTTGAGGCAGTAATGGATAATCAAAGTCTAAACTCAACATCTTATAGTGAATCCTTATTTTAGGCACTATATAATAATCAAAATAAAAAATAAAAATGCTTTAGTGAAATCTTACTTAAGTAACTAAGGGACAATTAAATTTAATTATCAACATCCCTTAGTGAAACCTTATTTAAGGTGCTATTATATAATCAAATTTAGAATAATCAATTTTTTTTGGTGAAATCCTCTTTGAATCATAGTTAATTGAGCTAATTATTTTCTCATTGGTTGATGAAGAAGTTATTAAATTCAATATCATCCATAACACAACCAAATACATGTTGAATTTAAAATTAACAATAATGTATGTGACTTAGAATCCTACTATTAATTTGTCCATTAATTATTATACATTCTATTCTGATCCTATTATCCATTCAAGACATACATTTTATTTGTCTAATCAAACAATTTATCTTTTGCCTAGTATTCTTTAATATTTTTAGTGGATCTCTTTTTTCTATAGTCTATGAAGAAATCTTGTCTAGGTTTGAAGGAAGCAGAATCAATAACCAATGAAGATCATGATAGTAATAATATAGTTTATAATAGTAGCAAGATTTAGATAGAGCTACTATTTTGAGTAGGTATTAGGTAGATAAACAAGGGTTCATATTATGCATCTAGTAATCCTCTATTTGATTTGAGATACTAGTAAATTCAAAAAAACAATTAAAAACACAAAACAATCAAATTAGAACCATAAATAATTTATATAATGGTAAAAACCATACTTGTGGCACCTTTGGAAAGTACCATGATGAAAACAAATTTTCTAGCATCATCTATAAATATTTTTTTGTCTAAAAGTACCTTGAAACTTTGGGGAAGCCCTATATACATTATAGACCATTATATTCAAGCCATTATGGCCATTGCACTTTTATTCCATTCTAGTCATTCAATCCATTTTATCCATTCAATCTTATTCATCATATCCCATATTATTATGGTCATTAGCCTTTTCATCCTAACCTTATTACAAATTTAGAAGGCATATTGAAACCTATCTAGGAAATTTTTTTCCATATTACTTGCATGACACTCTTATAGCTAGACACATTTGGTTCTCACGTGACATTATCATTGGAGAATCCTAGTCCTTTCTATCATTGTCATTCATTACCATGTACAATTTTATTCTATTTATGTGCCATTCCTATTCTTTAACCTACTATTGATTAAGTAGTATATTATTCTAGGTTGAACTACATTGAGATGAAGTCCAATTAGACTATGGATACAAGTACTAATTAGTTACTCTTGGGGGTAGCATTATCTACATTATAGACCATTATGTTCAAGCCATTATGGCCACTGCACTTTTATTCCACTCTAGTCATTCAATCCATTTTAGCCAATCAATCTTATTCATCCTATCCCATATTATTATGGCCATTAGCCTTTTCATCCTAACCTTATTACAAATTTATAAGGTATATTGAAACTTATTTGGGAACATTTTTCCATATTACTTTCATGACACTCTAATAACTAGACGCATTTGGTTCTCACGTGACATTGTCCTTGGAGAATCCTAGTCCTTTATGTCATTGTCATTCATTACCATGTATAATTTTATTCTTTTTATGTTCCATTCATATTATTAAACCTACTATTGGTTAAGTATTCTATTATGCTAAGTTGAACTATATTGAGATGAGGTCTAATTGGACTATGTAGGCAACACTCAATTTTTAAGGTCAATTCGGCCACCTCTTTTCCATGATCTCACCATGTTATGAATAATTTAAGCCACACTCTCACCATTTTAAAATTAATTTAATCCATTTTCTCACCATTTTATGATAAAATTAAGCCATACTCTCATCATTTTGTAAGTAAAATAATTTTTCAACTTGTAATCCTCCATTGAGCTGAGATGCCAAAACATTAAAAATAGTCCAAAAATCCCTAAAATTTTAAAAATCCCAAAAAATAACATAAAAATAAAAAAGGTTCCAAAATGAGCTTAAAATATCCATGAGAGATTAATCCACAAAATATTTTCTTATTTTTTCATCTTATTCACCAGTGGCATTTATCTCTATTATGGATGTCATGATTTACCACATTTTCCTAGTGAGAACCCCTTATTAACCATGGTCATTTTTTATTTATCATTTCCATTGATTCAATTATTCTCCCATTTATAGGAGAACTACATCAGCCTAAGGTTCATATAGAATACATAGGTAGTGTTTGGATTCATGGGGTATCTCAAGTCAGCTCAGCTACCATTAGCTCATTATTATTCAAACCATTATTGTCTTATTCATCATATCTTTCATTACCATTGAGAATTCTTGTGTGTATAGTTTTTTGTGGATTCTTCATTATTTGAATAATAACTATACCATCACAAGTTCATTGTACCTACTCATCATTAATCTATGTAACAAGTTACACCCTTGAGAAAAATGCTTGCCAACCAATTGATCAATTACTTAATCATCATTTAAAATTGAAAATCTACCCTACTAGGGCAAACCATTTATACCAATCAATGATCAAATTTACCCTACTAGGGAAAACCAATCAGACCAATCAATGATGAAATCTTCCCTATTGGGGTAACTCATTAAATTAGTGATCTAATATATACTATTGGGGAACATTATTGGGATAAACCAAGACCACCCTCTTTGGGGGTCTTTCTTATAATTCTAAACCTATAATTTTTACCCTATTTGGGGCAATTAAAAATGTGTCACTTATTTTTGGATGCATCCTTCCCACTTTCCCTCATCTTCGATCCAATTTAATTATATTTTTCTCTAATATTAGAAATCAAAGCATGGCAACACTAGCTCAAGTGGGTTAATTTTATCCATGGGTTAATTTCCCCCATTTCTTTTTCCTCTTCTTTTTGAAGGCCCATCCATTTTCAATTCTTCCTTGACCATTTCCTCAAGGGGGAATATATGGATAATTAATCACCCTTTGGGGAATCAATATGATTTTATTTACTCATAAACATTAAAGAGAAAAGGAGAAGAGTGAAGACATCATTATTTAAAAACTATCATATTTATTCTTAACAACTCTTTCATTCTTTGAAAATCTGTTATTATGTCTAGTGTCTTGTAACACCTTCTCAAATAGGGGGAAAATGTAGACACTTCATTTTAACCACTTCCATGTCTAAACTAAATTCATAAAAACTTTACTCAATCATGTAAATTTGATCAAAAATCACTACTATACCTAATTTACCCACATAATTGTTATTTTAATCTAAAATCACAATGACACATCCCTAATTAGGGTAATGGATTATATTACATTATTTATCTTACCGAGTGCATTCTAAATTAAATCAATCCTTTTCAAGTGTCTTAATAGGATAATTAAGTGAATACTTTATTTTTAAATAGAAACATTGCAAAAATCCATAATTTTTCTAATTATTGAATAATCCCATTTAATCAAGCCTAATAATTCTTTTAATGTAAAATTACATTAATTTATAATTATCCATTTTCCTAAAATTTAAAATTGGAATATTACCTCACAAATGGATGACATCATAAGGTAAAGTGTGAAAAAAATCAAATGTTATGACATGTCTTAAACTTCACTTATAGACTCCATATTTCTCATTTATGAGAACAAAGGACTAATATTGATCCTTTATAGTCCAAAATAGTTTGACACATCTATAAATGAAAGAATATACACACTCTTTCACAATGACCAACAAAGCTAGAGAAACTCTACCAAATCTTAAGGTCATCACTTCAACCAATTCTCATGCCAAAGATAAGCCAAGCCAAGAATAAAGTGTAGACAAGGAGAGGTACTTCCCACACATAGAATCAAACATTGAAAAAGACTTCATAACCTATAAGCTGAACTCAACCTCTTAATATCAATTTAGAAGAAAATATTCTAAGGAGATATATACATTAGTTTTTGTCTTCCAATGTGCATTTATTGATTGTTTTCCATATAGCTCAACCTAAGGATTAGGTTGAGATGCTCATTTTGTAATTTTATTTTCATTTCTTTCACTAATGGATTGGTTAACCTCTCTTGGATTTCTAAACTACATAGAACTATGAAAAAAATATAGATAAAGGAAATGTATGAAGGCCATTATGCATTATCCCTAAAAATGTCATTTACCAATTAAGTGGCTCTGGGTGATAAGGTTGAAAGAGGTTATGAATCTATTACTAAGAAACCTTGACTATTAAACATTTACAAAAAAATGTGAATGAAAGGTTTTAGGTTGGGATAAGCCAAGCATTTGGGGTTAGGAATCCCAATTTTCTTGAGACACTCCTCAAAGGGAAGTCCTTGATAAACAAAAAATTAGAGAAAATGAGTTGTTTTTTTATTATTCTTAGCATTCCAAATCATATTGAGTGTGTAAAACAATGTTTCTTGGGGTGATAAATTTATATTCCATCTCTTCTTGAATTTATCTAAAACTAATTAAAATTGACTCATGATCTAATAAATGAGTCATGGAGAGTACTTCTAAAATGAAGTATTACAGTTCCACCCACAATCTTTCCACCAAGAAAGTGGTGGTTGTAAACACATATTATGAACAATGGCATCTAACATCATTTTATTAATATGAAAAATATAATTAAATTATATATTTATCAGCTTATGTTTGGTTTATAGATAATTACATGTGATCCAATCACAAGAGGAAACCAAATCTCAAATAGTGAAAATATCTTTTTTGAAAATTAGAAATTATTTTATGCCTATCATATCTACTAGAGGGAGGTTAGAACTGGTCATGATATGGGAAAACCAAATATTGTGGTTATTAAAAGAGAGACTTGAATAAAAACATCACCAACCTACTTTATAAAAGGTTTCACAAATTCAAAATATTTTTAGATGCTCTTAGTTGTAAAGGACCCTTATATTTTGAGAAAGACAAAAGTAATAAAAGAGTGTGAAATCCATTTTTTCAAGAATTATTTCCTTAAGGAGTACCTATAAAAATCATGTCTTAGGAGAAATTTTCAAACCTCATTCCCCTCAATTTTCATTACAATCCATTAAGCTTAGAGAATAATGTTTTTTCTCTAAATATCAATCATGTTGATTCCTCCTTTGTCATGAGGAAGGAAAAAAATGTCCCAAGTGATTATATGGAAACCTTAAGGTTTTTCATCATTGTCCTAGTTAAAATATATAATCACCTTTGCTAATTTTTCAAATGAGGCCTTTTATTGAGACTAACAAGATGAATAGTAGATATGGGTGGCTACATGAATTTTAGTGTATACCTAAAACTTACCTATGATAGAAAGAGGTTTAATAATATAGTACTAGCACAATTTTGGTAAGTCATGGTGCCCTATTTTCAACCATTTAATAAAATATGATTATTCCCATGGTGGATAAACTATTTTTTTATTACTCATTTGAGAAGTTGGCCTATCCTTTATATTTTTTGATTGAATGTATTTATGGAAGTTTATTTGTTATTTTTCATAAAGACATTTCATCATATTTATATTTACCTAAATATGGGTACACATATTATACCCAAAATTTTGAAATAAGTTTCACATAACTTTTTGATTCTTGAAACCTTTTATTTAAGTCATTTTTTTCCACTCTTTCAATTACATATTGCTAGAGCATAGAATGGGAACTATAAAATCCAAATGGAATACCAAGAAATGTGATTGTCTCCCCTTTTTGGATCCATTTACATTGATAATATTGGAGCTACTTAGGAAAAGGAATCATGATTTATCTCTAACACTAGGTTTTAGCTCATTACACACTTGACATAGACATTTTGAAAAAAAATGTCAAATAAATTAAACACCTATTTTAATAAGGATTATTTATTAATAATAATGAGTAAATAATCATATACATAATATGATTGATTATATATGAGGAGTGATCAAGATAATCCCATAGTCCACTCAGTGAGTAATAAAACAACCAAACACTCTAGCCAATGAAGACATACAAAACTAGGGAAAGAAGGAGACATTTTTTGATGGCATAAAAAAATCCAAAATATAAAACTTGTGACCATTGATGGTGATACAAGTCAAAGATATAAAAAATATATTTTGAACTACCTAAATAAAGAATTTGTCAAAACCTAAGTCTTTAATCATGGAGAGGATCAATGGCCATTTGATTTGATGATAAGATTTTTAAAAATTGATCTTTATAAATATAGTCTTATATTGAGAGACATGATTCCATTTAATTCCTTCCAAAACTATAATGTTATTACCCAATTGGTACCTAATTTTAAGAAACCTAGTTTATTCTAACTTTATGGTTGCAAAGAGGATGTGGCACAAGAAAATCACTAAAGATTTAGTTATTTTTAGGAAATATTCAGTAGTGATATTATTTTACAACTAATAATAAATTCAAGGTCACTAAACTTAGGTATAAACTTAATATTACTTCTATTTATGATGGTCGCTAAATATTTATTGTGTAGGGATTCTATGTAAAATTAAAATACATCATGACCCAGAAATTTCCAAGTCCCTTTGTAACATTCACATGGAAATCAATCTACCCTTGATTATTTATAATTAAAACCATACATTTCACAACAAAAAATCTTTCTTCAATATAAAGAGTAACAACCCATATATTTGAACTTAAGGGCTCAAATTTTGAGGCACCATATCTAAACACTCATGTAATGCCTATGTTCTCTCATCTATATTTTGTAGGTTTATAACACAAGTTTATAGTGGTCTAAGGAGGTTGAGGATATATCAAAACGTTTGGTGATACATTTTTTCATTATTTTATTGATTTAATTTTATCCTTGGCATGTTTGGCCCTAAGGTATTTGAAATCCTTAAAGGCACTATCACTAATACTAAGTCAGTGAAATTAGAACCTAATTTGAGCACCTATGGTAACATGAATTTTATTAACTTTAATTTTTTTATTGAGTGAGGTAGTCATGAATTTCATCTAATAATCAGAGGATATTTTCTCAATTAAAGAATAAAATTTTTGGTATTCCAGAGAGATGACACCATCAACCCACTTTTGAATGTGCAAAGCATATTTTATATAATGGTGGAAGAAGGTGATGGTGTGGTTAATAAAATAATTATACCAATCAATATAAAAATAAGTATATGAAAGACATGGAGATAATATCCACATTCTATCGATGAGTTGAATAGTGCTCTTGTGGTTAAAAAGTTATATATTTAGAAAAAAATGACTATGAGGGATTTTATAAATGACATCTCTCCATTCCAATCTAAAAGTGGTGGGAATATTATTGGAAAGGAAAAGTTTTGGGTGAACTATGAAAATTTTCCAATTAAAAATGAAAAATGAGAACACTTGGTTCTCATAAAAAATTATAATGTCTAACCATTTGAGAATGCGATCAGTGTCAACTCAGAAGTTAGACCAAGTAACCATACTTTTATAATTAATGAACACCCTAAATATAATGGGCATACCAAGCCCTAATTTTTTTAAAAATAATACCACATTTTACGTTCCTCTATGAACCACCACTCAAATAAGACATCAACTTTTTCCTACGGACTCTCAATCATATTAAAGCCACTACAAATCAATGAAGTGGAAAAAATAGATTATCAGTGAGTTATCTCCACAAAAAAATTTAGGGCCATCATTAGGATCATAAAAATTAATACCCTTATTTAATGTCCATTAATATTGAGTTTAACCCAAATAACCCAATGTGATGGGCCTTCCCCTGATAGAATACTTAATAAGAGAATTTTAGTGAAATCAAAATATTGAGGCTACCACATCCATCTTTATACAAAGTGGAAAATTATGATGCATTAGGGTAGATACTTATTAGAGAGGTTTTTATAATAAAACCTAAAATTTTAACCTCTTTAAAACATTAACAAACCTAAAATTCTTAGCCATTAACAAATGGAATACACAAATATTTTTTTAGAGGACTCTATGAAACTTTAAAAATTTCATGATTGCATATTCATTTAGTAGAATATTCCATGTGAAATTATCCTTATCCATCTTATAAGTCATCCTTTGATCCAAAAACTATAAAATTATTTTCTAGGTATTTGTTATTTATGTGGTAATAACAAAACCTCTAGTAATTAAGAGTGGCATTTATCCCCATTCTCTCCCTGTGGAGAGTTTCCACTACCATGTGCCATAACCTCAAAATTTTAAACCTTAAAATTTATAAAAAACAAGGATATGAATGATTTTATTCATCCAAATATCCCTGATATATCATATTTAATTTGTGTTATACTAGTATGATACACATGCATCTTTATATGATGGTAACCACATTCATCTATGGTATTACAAAGCATGGTTGGGATAAGCACAATAAATTACTACTAGTGGGGTTCAACTCTAAATTGAAGTTAAACTTATAAAGTATTATTTTTTTGTACATTTTTTGACTAATATTTTTAAAGATGTTGAAATTCTACTTGACTCAATTTATTTATACTCATTTACTCCCTTACAAAGGTATTACACCAATCCACTATTCTAAACAAATTATGTAAACTTAGTATGAAGGTATGACAAAATATATTGTTCAAGGAATTTATTAGAAACATAATAATAATAATAATAATAATAATAATAATAATAATAATAATAATAATAATAATAATAATATAACTCAGTCCTCAACATAATAATCATTCATCATTAGTGATTCAACACTACATGTATAAGCCTAGATCAATATTTTTTTACTATTATTTCCATTTCTCAAGTAAAAAGAGTCATAATGTTACATGGTAAAGTTATTTATAATTTCCATACCATAATGATTCAACCTAATAATTGAAATTCATTATATGGAACAAAACTTTAAATAGAAGGTAATATCAAGTAACACATACCAACTACTATGATATTGAATAAAAATTTTCATTCAAAATCGGTTATGTCTAGATTAATTTTCTAAAAAAATTATAATAATGCAAATGATATGCTAGGGAAGACCTATTGCATTCATTTTATAAAATAACTTGAACCTAATTTCATGTCTAAAAAATCAAACCCTATATTAAATTCATTAAATGTCTTTTTTGCTAGACAACATGTATTCTTGTAATGATGATAAGGAATAGAAATAATATAATCTCATAGAATTCATCAGCTTATTAAACTTGTAACCCTCACCTAAACTATCAAGTGACCTTTTATCACTACTTCTAATCAAATTTATCCTAGATCAAATGATCAATAAATTTACCAAAAACATTAAACACATAACATGTAATCACTCTTCATGATATCCAAACATGTTACTCCTTTCAACACAAAATATGACTCAAATTTTATAAAAAAATGTCTTAAGGATAAATTTAACTTTTTTCATTATTTTATAATACTATGAGCAATAATAACCTCATCATCTCACATACACACATTTTAGAGCTTAGAGCTTTCTTACTTTTCAATGATAAAAAAAATCATACAATAAACATCACAACCATAAATCACAATGCAATAATATATTATAATTAAAAAATGGTTTAAAATATGTAATAATTTATTTATTTAAATTTATAGATTCATACACAAAATACACAACCCTTATAGGCATTAATATCCACTAATACAACTAGAATCAAAGATTGCAAGTAAAACATGGTTTCAAGGAGAATTAATTTATTCTCAAACAAGTTTCAAGACATCATAGTTAAACTAATAATTTCACTTAAATTTAAACACCAAGTAATATAAATAACATGACATAATTATATTTTCAATTCTTTATTTCATGACACAACTAACAAAACTTACTTTAAATACAATAACAAAATATGATAATGCAAGATGTACCAAGTGTATGACCAATTGATAACCTATTTTTTTTAAAACAGAGTACCAAAAATATTTATAATAGAGTAAAATTACATACCTATATATTTAATTCAGAGTCAAATACTAGAGTAACTAATCCATTACTATATGTCTCTAGGAAATTATACAAAGAAAGGAACAAAAGAAAATAAAATTTAATTCAAAATTACAAAAAATATAACTAAGAGTGAGTATTTTATGAGTGCAAATTTTTTTAATGCATCAAGTAAGACTAATTTAATGTAATATGGTAATGTATTTTATTATAATATATAAAAAACCCATATTATAGTATCAAAAGTCATGTATGTTAGATCCATAGAACTTCTCACTAGATAATAATAATGAATAAGATCATTTATATAACCAAATATAAATTATCTATCCTTTAACTCTAATGATTCTTATTGCATAGATATCAATTATAAAAACTTGAAAAACATATAATAGAGGTGCAACTATCATAAATTTTGGGGCATGACCATTACAATTCACACACCAAATATTCATATATATATATATATATATATATATATATATATTATTAATCAATCTTTGATTTGAGTAGCATAAAACCTAGATATGAATATCTCTACAAAGTTTTTATCTTATTAAATTTTTATATAAACTCATAAATAATCCTATTGTTTACTTTTAAACCATACATACCATCATTAACATTTCACACATAGCCTAATGAAGGCAAAATATACACTGCACAATGCCATAATAATAAAATAGAAGAATCAATCATATTTCCAAATGCATTCAGAAAGAAATCAATAAAATATTGGGGTAGACTATATAAGGAAGTAAACATTAATATACAACCTATAATATCATATTATAATCACTTTAACATTATTATTGTAAGATGCATGATACAAGGGTCTGTCAACTCTTACTCAACTAACTAAGGTTTCTTCACATAGTGGACTCATATCCTTCATACCAATAAAAACTAAATTTATATTTAAAAATTAAGTTCAAATTTATATAAATAACACATAATATAATAGATAATATTAATCACAAACAATTTTATGGGTTTGTTACCATATTCCATGAAAACTTCCTTTAACAACATAAAAAATGCCAAATAGTAACAAACACTACAATAATATTATTTATATTATTAAAACTGATAAGGTTATATTAAATTATCACGGTTATGGTAATATAATAATATTTATGTAAAGTTGGAAACTATATGCCCAAAAATTACTCTACTCAATAACCATCAAAGGATATCAAAGAAAGTTAAACTATGTTTAAATAATTCTAAACTGGGTATCAAATGTAGAAAAAACTAAAAATAGAATACATACTTAATATGAATGGAATCCCTTCACCTACATCCTTTAGGTAAATATGTACACACACATGTATACTATAAAACTAAAGGTATAAAAATAACCAGTAGGGTATATATAATTCCAAGAGAAATAATACTCATATAAAGATGGCTTAGGGTTTAAAATAGAATACATGCCTAAAATAACAATGGATCCACTTTTCTTATTTCTTCCTCTTTCTCCCTTAGCTTCTCCATTTTTATCACTGTCTATCTTATGTTTCCTTTATATTTACAATGTGATAAATTTCCATGTAGTGAGTTATTAATGCCCATAATGGCTCCGTAAAGTATCTAAACATGTATCACATGATGAGTTTCTACCTTAATTTATTTCCATACTAATTATTCTCAAATCCCATTCTTGGTCAAGAATTATGTTTCACCAAACCAAATTAAATGTTTAATTTGTGGTTTGATATGATTAGCCAATTAAATAAATATATGTTTAATCATTAAACTTTTTTGAAAGTAATAATCACCTTAATCAATTAATCACTTAAATTTCAAAGTCAATGCACAATAAAAATGGTCCCTTAAACACTTATTATGATCTTTTAACTTTACATGTTATACCTTGAAAGTATTTGATGACATATTTAAATAAGGGTTCTAAGTATAATGCTAGAACTTATATGATTTATTTCCACTCTAAGAAATTTTAACCTTGTATAACTAAGTAAATCATATCAATATTTTAATGTGCTATAACAATCATCAACAAGATGTTCACAACTTCATGCTAGCACATTATGCTACATAAAAAATCATAAGGAATGCAATTCAAACCAACATTAACAAGTGCAACCCATTCTTTATGAAGTTTAGAAATTTAACAATGTATAATATTCCACATTCACATGTAGTGGTTAGTCATGTAACCGATCCAAAAAAATAATGCACAAAACCACCCATATAAACTAAAATATGGTATGGTTTTCCTTGGAAATCATGTGGGATATGACATCTTCACCCATTTAAAGGGATACCATCTAAAGTATTTATTCCAAGATCATCATAAATAAAGTTAAAAATGTAAAAAATGAATGCATAAGAGAAGAAATATTACCTCAAATTTAACCAAAACATAAAATGTGAGACACAAGTTTTGAAGTGGGAAATCAAATTAATGGAAAAAAACCCACATGTTTATTAATAAGGCTTGTGAACAAATATTATCATAGTACAATCTTATAATCAATAAGAATATAAAATAATATAGAACTTAAAGTGTAAAAGAGAGTAGGAGATAACTATTTAAATAGAGTTAGATGAAGGAAGAGGGAGTTATAAAAAATCCCATCAAAACCTGACATCTCCTTATTAGTGTGTTATAAATGTTCCTTTCCCCCATAATTTTAGGGTAAACTATATGACAAATGGGGAAATTAATTTTGCAAGTAAATCCAAGATACCCTAAAAAGGATAAAGAGGTGTGACACCTCATAAAATCTAGATTTATGTGAATTAGAAAATCACATAAATAATAAACCTACACACACCTAAAATAATTAGGAATAATAAAAGTAAATCCAAATCAAATTAATCTTAAACACTCCCTAATAAATTTAATTTGGTGTTACAAAAGTGGAGAAAATATTTATAAACAAATAATGGAGTTGACATTACATACTTATCCCCCTTATTGGAAACTTACTTCAAGAGGAATTACAATGTTATAAGAGAATAAATTATAAGAGAAGGTGTCACCAAAGGTTTCAAGTATGAAGGTGTTGTAATTAACAATCTCCAATAATTATCTTTGGATAATATTTTCAATCCATAATGGAAAAAGGACTAATAATTGAGAAGATGACAATAAATGATCCACTATTCCTGTAATATGAAAGCTTACACTAATGTTTCATGTTAAGTAAATGAAATTCCATAAATATGTTCTACATATAATTAAATTAATAAAATTATATGTAGAGCAAGGTAAAAATATAAAAATACAACTTACATAACAAAGTGTAGAATCATGCATGATAAAAATAAGTTTGTCCAAAATAATTAGCTCTAAACAAAGCATATTTATTTGAAAACCTATAGTAGGAAGTAATCACAAAATTAAAAAAATTAATATAAAATTTAAGGTTTAAACTTATCAAAAATGATATAAATAATATGTGTTAGTTTTCTCAAAATATATCCTTCATGAACTAATTGAGGAATTGTAAAAAGAAGACGTATCAAAGTCTCGATAAGATACCATAGCTTTAGAGAGCCAAATTGGTTTTACCTTATAATTAGGATTTTAGTGGTTTTAAAACAATACAATATGTCATTATTTGTTTTAACACAATATTTACATTGATGAAAATTTCAAAAAAATTAAATATGATTCTTGTATTTACCATAATGTGCACAAATTTTACTATGTTTAACCAATGTATGAGCATGAAAATAATTATAAAAAGTCTTATGATATTGAGAATCACTATTATGTAGTGTCTTTTGGTGAGGAGAAAAATATGATTTCGCATGATCATCATAGGCATTAAAAACAAACCCTATAAAATTCACATTAGATTTAAGAAAAAGAGGCTCAAAATGTCATTTTCACATTTTACAAGACCACCTTCACAATAATTCATAGAGTGCATAATGTGTAAACTAGAGTTAGAACATTTTTTTTGAAAATAAATATTATCTTCAAGAGGAGAACAAGAAAAACTAAAGGCATTAAAATACTCAAAATAAATAATTTTTGCATTGTGTCAACTAATTGATGCATATTCTCTATTTTTTTCATTTAAAAAGGTTTGTCAAGCACTAATAGTCATTTTCTAACATTAGAGTTGACTCATCAGAATAATTACTTCATTATTTTGAGACATTTTTTTGCTTATTTTTGTAAATTCTATAAATTAGACCAATTTAAAATCCATTTTAATAAAATAAAATACTAAAATAAGTGAGATACACTTTACAAATGATTTTTAAAAAATATTTAATTCTTGGTAAAATCTCCAACTAGAAACATTAAAGGCACAACAAGTAGGTTTCAATAAGAAAAAATGCCAATTTTTTTTTTATATGAAAATAAATTTTAAGTTTAATAATAAATTTGGTGATAATATATAATTGTATTTTGTATAAAGATATAAAAACACCACTTTTGATGTTGAAAAAGCTTTACAAAAAAATCTTAACCATGCATAATTTTTATGATGTAAACTTGACAAAAATTATCTTTTGATTTTTCCTTGAAGTAAATATGTGTTAAAAGATGTATGCTATGAAAAAACACATTTTTTAATCTTTTGAATTAAACACAAAGTGCCAAAATTCCAAACATATACTTAACTTGCCAATGATAGAGATGTTAGTATAAGAGCAAAATTTAAAAAATCATGTATAGACAAAAAAAAAATAACTGCATGTAATTGATGTTGAGATAACATATTTGAATGAGATCCCGCATAAGAGATAATTATTGAGGTTTTTTTAAATTTCTAGATTAAAAATTAGAAATAAAAAATGCCACATTAGAAGAGGAAGTTTCAAACTTAGATTTAAAAATCTAATGGGAATGAAAATGAGGTGTTTCAAATAAAACACAATAAAAATCATAGCATGCGTGTTAAGATGATGTAAAACCTAAATTTTAAGGAGTGTGCATATAATAGAATAAAAATATTCTCATTAAACCTTATAATGCCACTTAGAAATCAATAGTAAAGGGGGAAAATAATAAGCTACCAAATAGAATGTTAATAAAAACACTATGCCTTGTTTAAAAATCAAACATTCATCCTTCTACTTCAGTTATGCACTAAGATAATAAATGAAACTTGGAAAAAAGTAAGAGTAACTTTTTGGGGAAAAAAATACATTGGAGGGTAGATACTATTATTCCAAAGGATAAATGTTCCTCATTCAAAAGTACATGAATAAATTGATTAAAAAAAAAACTTTCCAATATGAAAAATCTAGATTGAGAGTTAAGACACATATAGGATTAAATTGAGATAAATATCAAAAGCTATGCATAATTTGATAAAAAATAAAGAACCCAAATTAGAGTAATCCAAAAGGAAATGAATTTAGTGGTAGGGAAAAAACTAGCATGCAAAGCAAGAAGATCAACCAAAGAACACAAAACTATCAAAAAATGTCTTGGTAAGGATGAAAGCACCAACCTCAAAATAAAGGAGTAGATTACAGACACTATGTATTACAAAGCATGTAAAATTCCAAATTGAGGTAAACACAATGTGAAAAAAAAACTTATAATACAAACTTGAAGAAATGATGCCTTAAAAGGATCTCAAAATGCCTTACCACAATAAAAATAACCATATATTTTTTGAAATCAATAAAAACTAGAAGAAGGTTGATTGCATTAATATTTAAATATAAAAAATAGAATAAAACTAAAAAACTAATTTATTATAGATTTATGGCTGTAAAATAATGATTGTAAGTTGTTAAATGGGTTAAAATGGTGTATTTGAAGGATGTAACCAGTTCAAAAAGACTAAAATTGGCTTTTAATGAAACCTTATTAGCAACCTACTAGTAAAAGTTAGAGTGAAAATAGATTAAAAAAAAACACAATAGAAATGGTAAGTGACACTAAAAGTAGTTTGAAAGGGTGTAAACCATTACAAAAAAAGTGTCAAAAACCTTGTTCACACTCAATGTTCAACATTAAAACCTTGAACCCACTCAATGTTCAACGTTAAATAGTAACTTGCTCTAATACAATGAAATATTTATGCCAAGATAGTCATAAATAAAGCTGAAAATGTAAAAAATTAATCCACAAGAGAATTAATATTAACTCAGAATGAACTAATCCACAAAATGTGATATGTATGTTTTAATGATGGGTTGTTTAACACATGAACTTAGGAGGGACAGGGATGATCCAAGCTTTCCTAAAAAGAGATATGAAATATCTCCAATGTCTATATCTACCAGGTATTAGCATACTAGATCTCACTTAGTTGGTTCATTATAAATTATTCCATATAAGGGGACTTTAATGGTTTTAGATTATTTTAAAAATATTTTGGTACTTAAGAAATTAAAGGAAACTATTTGTTTTGTTTTTTGTTTTGTAGGTTTTGAATAGATTTGGAAATGATAACATATATATTTAGTGTCCAATAAATCAATAGATCTCATGCAACAAAAACAAACAAAATTACATTTTTAACTTTCCTATGTGAAAAAAAATTAGTTTTTATGAGGTTTTCAATTTGAAAGGAAAATAAATGATTTAAGTGTGTTCAATCCTTTGCATATAAAAATTCAATAATGCCATAATAAATAATGGATAAATTTATTGCAATCAAAATTGACATTTAAATAGATTGCATTTAAGATTTACCTATGTGTTAAAAATAAAAATTAAAGGGTTTTAAAATGACAAGAATATAGTTGATTTGTATGTTAATTCATTTCACTATATTGACATTAAAAAATGCATTTAAAATAAAGGAAAATATCTTTCAATAAGGATAAAACAATAATAACATATTCATTCAAACCTTAGATCTAATCATTTTTTTTAAAAATAACAAAAGAGAGGGTAAGAGGAAAGAAAAAACCTATGATATTGGATAAAAATTTGATCCACTTGAGGTCAACAACTTAGGAAAACAATCCTTATATTATCTAACATTCACATAACTAGGTACAAAGAAGGTGAAAAAGTCTAAGGAGAGCAAAACTTTAAAGATAAACATAAATCCACCATATTACATTTGTAATAAATGATACTATTCTTCCAAATATTCAATTATAATTGATATATCCACTTGAATAACATAATGATATAATTTTTTACAATTTGAATGAGCCCAAATTTTACTAGCATAGTAGTAGGGCATCAAATGGGAGGGAGAAATTAAACTAAAATTTCATAAAATTATGGAAGACTTTTAAGTGTTTTAAAGGAACAAAAATCCAACACTTGGAAGGACTCCAATGGGCCAATATATAGAATAAGAGATCTCCATCCAAAAGGTAGTAAGAAACCACTAATATATCCATATACCCACTACCTACATAAATGACACACCACTTTCCCTTAATATAATTTTCTAACCTACAAAAAGATTAAAAAAATATTAAATTTTGGAAAATTAAATATCCCTAACTAAATAGTCAACTTACAGGGCTCATAATTAATTGCACATGAAGAATTTGTTAAAATTAAAGGTACTAGGATATCCATGGTTGTTTCAAATTTTCAATGGTTTAAATGGTTTTAAAAAATAAAATGAGATGAAAATATTATGGCCAAATAATTAAATTGGGCTCCAAAAGGCCTTCACATACCTATTCAAGTTTTGGAAAATGTGTAATCAAATCATTAAATGCACATTTTCAAGATTTCAAATTCCTAAACCTAATTTCATAAAAATTTCTGATTAGGTTTTAAAAAAATAATCCTAGACCTGATATAATAAAAAAAATTGATTAGGTTTAAAAAAAAAAAAAAAAATCTTAGACCTAATCTCATAAAAAGTTTTGATTAGGTGTAAAAAATCAAAAATTTTAATTCTAGAACTAATCTCATAAAAAGTTTTGATTAGGTCTAAAAAATTCAAATTTTCAAGACCCAATATCATAAAAAGTTTCAATTAGATCTATAAAATAATTTTTTTGAAATCTTATACCTAATCTCAAAAAAAGTTCTAGTTAGGTCTAGAAAATGAAAATTTGAAAACATAGACCTAATCTTGTAAAAAGTTCTAGTTAGGTCCATACAACTTAAGATTTTCAATTAAGACCAAATCAACTCCAAAAGCCCCTATTACAACCAAAAAGTGACAAGTTGACCTTCAAAGACCAAAAATGGATAAAAACATGATATTAGTTTTAAAAGTCAAGAAAATTCACCAGATAGACTAGTTTAAGAAATGAGGTAGGTTTAGCCAAGGAAGACCAGATTATGACCCAATTTATCATGATTTTACAACTACCATAAGTACATCTAGAATGCATTTAAGGACTAAGTGTAAAATATAAAAATTAATTGGATGAATTTGGTCATATCAACATGATATGTTTTTGGAATTAAACTAGCACATAAATTGAGATGACCCCTAGAGGGGTTTAAATAGATAAGTAAACCAAATTTCTACTTTAAGTTAAGAGGGCAAAACTCTAGCTAGACACTAAGTGTCTTATATGAAATTTTATTGCACAAATATTTTTCATTCAATGGTGATGGTTTAGGGATCTAATTTGACATGAAAAGTAAGACTAACTACCAATATAACTTGAAAGTGCCAAGAGAAACAAGTTATGAGCACAAGTAAGAGAATATACAAAAAAAAAAAATAAGTTCCCTGATTCTATAAAGAATTAGGGTGTGTTGTGTAAGTAACAAAAAATGATATAAATATGTTTATGAATGTTAAATATCTAGCCCAGATTACACATGGAACATGAACAAATTTGATAGAGGAGAAGATGAGAATGCCTAAGATACCAAATTAGATATTCACATTGACCTAGTGTGTGAAAATGAGTTAATTACCACTTCTTATAACCTACCAAGACTAACTACTATAGATCCAATTTTATGCTAGTGAATCCTACCTTGAGAACACTTACCTAGACATGGTTTCACTTCCATTCATGCATCTATAGACCTGATGGAGTTGTCTCCAATTCCACTCTATGCCTTGATCTACTATTAGTTAAGAATCCATAGATCTAGTAGAGGTTTCTTGAATCACCTAAGATTGACATAAATTGATTTTTATTTTATTTTCTTGTTTTCTCTTTTTGTTCTTAGCATCTCAATTTTGAGTTGGCAACCATTGTGGCAAGTGAAAGGAAAAACTATATATTTTCACCCTAGATATTCACCATAGTAAATTCATTTAGGCAAACCAAAAAACCATCAATGTGTGATTTTTGTGTTTGGTTTTGAGATAATGTCTTCATTAACCATATAATTTACCTAAAATTATAAAAAAATGATCCAACTTAGAATACACATGATAGATTAAGCCTTCAAAATTGACTCAAAAACATAATCTAATGCTAAAAATTAATTAAAGTATTTATGCACCAAAATCTCATTTATGTCACTTACCTATAGGATATTTCACTCTTCATTGTTTGACTAACTTGGGAAACCTTTAGGGAAAAATAGATGGGCCTAACCAATAAGAAAAAAATAGCGAGGCCAAACCAATGAGTAAAAGTAGGAAAATAAAAATAAAATTACCAACAAATGAGGAAATAAAGTAGGAAAAGGAGGGAAAGGGAAAGAGAAATTATTTACAAGAATTTTCAAGGTAAATGTATGCTAGAAGAAAAATTTGGAGGAAATGCCTATTGATGGGAAATAGGACATACTTAATAGTTAAACACCTAATATAGAACATATTTACATTCAATATTTTGAGAATATTGGTAGAGATCCTACCAAGGGGAAACCCATATTTACAATGATGTTAAACTCTATGCTCATAAAAACTATCCCATATATTTTCATCTATGTTGTTTTCATGTAATTCAAGAAAATTAAGATTATTAAATTTAGTTGTGTACTTATAATTAATTTTAAAAACATAATTGGGATAGGTTTTAAAAAATACCTCTACCCATACATTGAATTATGGTAAGGGATATGGGTGGATATCAACACATACCAGAGATATTTACATATCTAATGTAACATAGATAAGTTCCTCATGGAAGCTAATTAGTGAAATTATTGTAAGTTTATCCTTGAATTATATGGATGATTTGGTGACATCCCTCTTTTTAGATTCATCATCCAAAAGGTAGAGGCTTGATGCATCCCATGTTAGTGATCTTTTATTTTTATCATTGGTGGTAGAAGTATGTGGGTATCTGCATTGGATAAATTTATTTCTATCTTTAGATTTCACCAAATTCATATCTACATTGCAAGGGTAACCATGCTCATGATTATTCATTTCTATTTTGGTTGTATCCACTATTACAAGGAACACATAACTACTACAATCCCATCTACATGTTTTTCTAAAGGATCTAGAACTTTAGATGTGAGGATAGCAACTTGATTTTCTTATTTTTTTCACCTACTATCAATAGTGTATAAGTATTTCTCTTTAGGAGTGAGGACTCTCATGACTACATTATTCAGGTTCATACCCATCAAATCAAATTTAAGGTTGTTTTAAGGTGGGATATTTTCCATTTCAAACTCTTTTCATTAATCTTATTTATTTAGAGAGCCAATTTCATCATCATTATCATCTACTTATTATGTCTCCAATAATGGGATGGTGTCATAGTTCTAACATTAATCTATTGATCATATTAGATTAGCTTGCTAAGTATAGTGATAATGGTGTATGGTAAGAATGTCTCAAATGAATAAAATGGATCCTCTTCATCCAACTATTCTAATTCATTTATTTCTTCTTTTGACTAATTGCAAGAGGTTTTTGATTCTTTTTCTTGTGTGGGTAGCTCATTGATACTATTATTTTCAACCAATAGATCACTTAAAATAACTATTTATACTTCATCATTAGACTCATCCTCATCACTACTCTCTTGGACTTATTTGTGCTTTTGGAATGGTAAATTATTGGTCAATAGGACTATTTTAGCACATTTATTATTTCATATCTATAGAATGGATTGGATTATAGGCAAATGAATCGAAGGATTTATGGTGTAAACACCCAACTATCCTAGTGAATAAAATGGGTTGACACAATAGTTGTGAAATATTGTTTTTTATTCTATGATGAAAGATTCTTGGTAATTCAACATCAAAGATGTGAGAGTGAATAGAGTCTTTTAAATAAACATAATAGTTAGGGTATCCAACATTTTGATATAAACATCAATAGCCACCACTTTGATTTGTAGGAATGGGTCATTTGACCACATGTATAACTCATGAAATTGAATTTTGAATGCACTAATAGATTCATTAGGATCCATAAAAGATATATAAAATTGATAACATAGGGTAATAGGGTCAATGGGCACACTATATTGGTTAATAAACAAGTTTTCAAATATAACCTATGAGGTAATACACCCATCCAACAAGCCAAGGTACTAGATGTATGCATCCCTATTTAGAGAGCAAGCAAAGAAATAATATACACCATATTCATGATATATTTGAGTCATGAATATGACATATTTTAATTATTTAATGTGTTTTTATACTATCCAAATCCCACCATGTGTGTATTTTTTATAGAATTTATTGATATTTTTGGATAGGTTATGAATGGGGCTTAGAATTCTCATAGGGAAGCCACCTCCACCTAGCCATGAAAAATACATAGGTGGGTCTTAGAGTTTTAGTTTCTTAGTTTTAGAAACTAGAAAATCACTTGGTCAAATACCTTAAAGTGTTCAAGTTTAATTTTTTTTTTTGTTAAAATTTCAATTTTACATCCTTTGGTGGCCCTCCTAGAGCCAATCTATTAATTGGTATATAAATCACAAAATAGGTTGGGAGAAGTGTAAATGAGGCCTATAAGACTAGAATGAATGATATGTTAAAATATCCTATGTAGGATCTTTTTCTACATCAATCTATTGATGTGTATTTCAATCATGCAAAATGTTGGGAGAAGTGTAAAGGATGACAATAACACCAAAAATAGATGATAAATTAAAAAATTAATTCAAAACCCTCATCGTATCATCAATATATTGATGGGTTGTTTAGCACAACAACTTAGGAAGGGCATGGACCATCCAACCTCTCTAGAAAATAGATCTAAAAATCTCTCTAAGGTTTATATCTACCAAGTCTTTATGGAACAGATATCACTCAGTTCACTATAAATTGTTCCATATAAAGAGACTTTACCGTTTTGAGAATATTTAAAATAATATTTTGGTACTTAAATAAATAATAATAAAATATTTTTTTCTATTTTTTTTTGGGTTTTAAATAAAATTGCAAATGATAACATATACATTAATTCACCAATAAATTAATAGATCTCATGAAACAAAAGCAAACAAACTTGTATCTTTTACTATCCCATGTGAATACAAATTAGTTTGTATGAGGGTTTAAACTTGAAAGGAAAATAACTAGTTTAAGTGTGTTCATTCCATTGTATTAATAGAATCAACAATTCCATAATAAATAATAGATAAATTTCTTGCAGTCAAAATTGACATTAAAACATATTGCATTTTAGATTTACCTATGTGTTGAAAATTAGATTTTAAATTAATTTTTAATGAAAATAATATGATTTATTTGTATGTTTAATCATTAAATTATATTGACATTTGAAAATGCATTTACAATAATGGAAAATACTTGTAATTAAGATAAAAATAATAATAACATATTGCATTTGAACCGTAGATCTAACAATTTATTTTTTAAAATAACAAAAGAGAGGGTAAGAGGAAAGAAAAATATTGTGATATTAGAGTAAAATTTGATCCAATTGATGTAAAAAACATATAAAATCAATCCTTGTATTATCTAACACTCACATAACTAGGTAAAAATAAGGTGCAAGATCTAAAAAGAGTAAAACTTGAAAAAGAAACCCAAATCCACCATATTACATGCACATGAAATGATAATCTTCTTCTACATCCTCAATCTAAATCAATATATCCACTTGAGTAACACAATGATATAATTTTTTATAATCTAAATGAGACCATATTTTTCCATCATAATAGTAGGGCAATAAATAATAGGGAGAAATTACACTAAAATTGAATAAAAATATGGAAGACTAAGTATTTTTGAATAACAAAAATCCAACCCTTGAAAAGAATTAAATGGGCCAATATATATAACAAGAGATCTCCATGAGAAAATGCTTTCCCTCGAAGAGGTAGTTAAGTACCATTAATTTAGGTACCAACCCACTATCTCATTAGATGCCACACTAATTTCCCTTAATGCAGTTTTCAAACCTACAAAAAAGATTAAAAAAACATTAAATTTGGTAAATTAAAGATCCTAAACCATATAGTTTACTTATTTGGATCATAATTAATTACATAGGCATAGTTTATTGAAATTAAAGGTACTAGGATATCCATGGTAGAGTCAAATATCTAATAATTTAAATAGTTTGAAAAACTAACACATGCAATAAAAAATATCACCAAAAAACTAAATTGAGCCCCAAAAAACCTTCATAGACCTATTTAGGTTTTGGGAAATGTGTAATCAAGTTATTAAATGCACTTTTTCAATTTTTCAAACTCTTAGACCCGATCTCATAATTCTTTTGATTCGGTATTAAAAATCAAAATTATTAACACTAGACCTAATCTCATAAAAAAGTTTCGATTAGGTCTTAAAAAAAAATCAATCCTATACCTAATCTCATAAAATATTTTGATTAGTTCTAAATAATCAAAAATTTCAATCCTAAACTTAATCTCATTAAATTTTTTGGTTAGGTTTAGAAAGTGAGAATTTGAAATCATAGACCTAATCTCATTAAAAGTTTTGGTTAGGTCTAGAAAATGAAAAGTTGAAATCATATACCCAATCTCACAAAAATATCTAGTTAGGTCTAAAATATGAAAATTTTAAAACATATACCTAATATCATAAAT